>CALNHX010012762.1:0-22700 GCA_940337035.1 Agriotes lineatus
TCAAACAAAACAAACTGTTAGTCCTATCGAAGCTGTCCCTACCTTGTGGAGATACTTACAATTGGATGTTGCGATAACTAACTTAATTTACACAGAAGGGAATTATATATACCTAAAATGAATCGTCTTAGATTCAAAATCCATTGCTTTTTCTGTTGGCGTTATTAAAATCCGCTATGTGCTATTGTTTTTCCTATTTATTTAATTTTTTATGGAATTTTATGATTACAATGTGTTTTATTATACGTACTACTATAAAATCCAATGAAAAACCATGGCTGGATTGCGTGCAAAAATTTACAAGAGGTGAAAGTGATGGAATGGAAAGTTTTAGCAGAAGATGGACAGAAATGGAAAAATAACTGCAATAAAGTCTTGGGCTACCATATACAGGTTTCCTAAATTTATTCGGAACATGGCAATTTCATGAGTTGGAAAAGGTTCAAAGACTGTTTGTCATAAGAGTAACGAAAATAGAAAATGTAATAATTATTTTGCTATTGTACAGTCGTGTGCAAATAAATCTGGGACAGTGTTTTTTTCACATGCAGATTCAGTTAAGAATTGAAGAATATCTCCATGGATTTCGTGCTATCAGAAAGAGTTACATTAAACTTTAACAGGTACTGAAACCCGTAACTCTCTCTGATAAGAGGAAATCCATGGAAATATTCTTCAAATTCTTAACTGAATCTGCATGTGAAAAAAAACACTGTCCCAGATTTATTTGCACACGACTGTACCTACTTGTCGCCTAACTACCAAAGTAATTATTGCATTTTCTATCTTACTCTTATGGCAAATGGTATTTGAACCTTTTCCAACTCATGGAATTGCCATGTTTCGTACAATTTTAGGCAACTTGTATACAGTGCTTTCATAAAGTAGTGGATGAATGTGTTAAAAATTCAAGGAATAACTTTTGGAAAAAAATGCTGAGACCCTTCAATTTTTATTTTTAATTCCGCAGTTTTTCAAATAAAATCTATATATACAGGGTGACCTGCGTAGGAGGTATGACGTCATCGATGTTTTTTTTAAATGGCAACCTCCTTTTTTTATTACGGAATATGAAAGAATGCATTGTTTTACTTATGCTAAGTTGATTTTTGAGTTTAGCCCAAATTTACAGATTTTAAAATACTAAATTTAATTTTAGGAAGTATGATTTTACGTTTTTATTAATGACAGCAATCAATAAAAAACATGTTGGTCGTCTTGGTTACTGTCAGGCAGACAAACGTGCACAATTTAAACATTTAATTTAGTCGTTTTTGAAATTATTATTGTAATTAAATTTAGTATTTTGCAATTTTTTAATTCCTTTTGATCATCTGACCTATACTCAAAAATCACCTTAACGGTAAAAAGATGCTTTCTTTCATATTCCGTAATAAAAAAAAAGGGTTGCTATTTACAAAAAACATCAATGACGTCATACTTCTTACACGGGTCACCCTGTACGTATAGATTTTATTTGAAAAAATGCGCAAATAAAAATAAAAATCGACAAGTCCGAGCGTTTTTTCCAAAGGTTACTCCTTAAGTTTTTAACGAATTTATCCACTACTTTACGAAAGCACCGTATAATTTCATATGGAGATTATACCACTCCCTCTAACATCAACCAATAAAAAACGGTAAAAATGTATAGTTACGCATGTACTAACTTGTGATAATGTAAATAGCAACGGTGATAATCATATAGCTTCTTGACTAATAACTGATAGTTAAATACCTTCACAAACATCACGTTATTGGCTGGAAGTACAATCGTCATAGCAACCACACTAACTGTACTTTTAATATTTATAAATAAACTGTCCAAACGTTGTTTATTGACAAGTGATATAATCTAGCCGAATGCAACTCGTGTCTTCTTGATTATCAAATCATTTCTGTTTCCACTCGATATATTGTTGTAGGCAATTACGTTCGTCCTTCAAGAACCCACTATTGACAACATTGTCAATTATAATTGGGAATTAATGATAATAGCTAGCAGAGATAAACGTAAATTGCCACCAGTATAGGTCACTAACAACATTGTGCCGTTATTAACGTGAACATATAAAATACGTGTAACTCAGCATGAGATGTCTTTAAGACCTTTGGCCTTTCCAGTAACTTTCTTCTGCTCCTCGTAACCAGAGCTTTCCAGTTTTCTACCATTAGTTCTTGCAGGTATTCTTTTTGGGTCGTCCTCTTCTGTTTGTGCCTTCGATAGTTTTTTTAAAGACTTCTTTTGTTCTTCCTTCTACCATTTTTCTTATATTAGGGAGTAACTAATGTACCTAAATCTAATTATTTTAGTTGTGTAATCAATACTTAAACCTTAATAATATTTATATGCCGCGATACAAACTTAAATTGTCACCTTTTGGGGTTATGTATACATTTTGCCGAAGCTAAATAGTTACAGCAGTTAATATGTAAGCAAAAACGTACAATTTTGCGCCATTATTGATTTGAAGAGTTTACGAAAATATTGAAAAATTTTAGCCGGTGGTAATAGATTTGTGTAGATGCAGTATATATGATCTTAGCTGTGTATACTAGAGATTTAGGCTCGTACTCTTATTTCGTGTTTAACTTTAAGTATAACACCGTCTTGTGCAAAGTAAACGAAAGGATATACTTTTTTATAAACTCCTATGTGTAAAACAAATGTACTATTATGATAGTTAAGACTGACTATAGTTAATTCGTTTTAATCATGAGCATGTGAGAAAATTAAACGTCTATACCTTTTTAACTTCAAATTGGGACTAATCAATTTCAAAATGGAAATAAACAATTTCAAAATGGGAATAAACAATTTCAAAATGAAATCAACAATTTCAAAATGGGAATAAACAATTTCAAAATGAAATAAACAATTTCAATTTGAGAATAAACAACTACAAATTGGGAGTAATCAATTTCAAATTGGGACTAATCAACTTCAAATTGGGACTAATCAACTTCAAATTGGAACTAATCAATTTCAAATATATTATACAATAATAATGGAGACTGGAAAGCTCTTGCAGATACATTAAACGTCAAGAAATCGACAGCCTATCGATGGGTGAAACACCAACAAGAGTGAGAAGAGAAAAAACGTGGAGGTAAGAGAAGAAGCCAATTACTATATGAACATCACCTATTTATAGAGGAGCGCATTCAGGAAAATCCTAAAATTACTTTGAAAGAAATGAAGCTAAAAATACAAAACAGTTATCATGTTGAGGTATCCACTGAATGTGTCCGGAAACATTTAGGGCCGGTTGCAGAAAGCAATGTTAAGTCTGGTTTTAGCTAACGTCGCGTCAAAGTGAACAAAATCGCATCAAATTTTGTTTACTAATGTATTAGTTACCATAAGCATTTGAGATTTGATTCGTTTTTGTTCACTTTGACGTCGCGTTAGCTAACACCAGACTTAACATTGCTTTCTGCAACCGGCCCTTAGACGGCTAATTGATACCTTGAAAGATGTTCGAAGAGAGCCTGAGAGGACAAACAGTGATAAAAATAAAGGGAAGAGGCGTGACTATGTACAGCAGCTCCTGCAGTACCAAGCAGAAAATCTTCCTATTATCTACATGGATGAAACCAATTTCAATTTGTATATATCGCGAAAGAAAGGAAGATCAAAAAAAGGAAGCCGCTGTTCCCACATTGGTGCAGTAGTAAAGAATCTAACATCCATGTAATTGGGGCTATAGGAAATATGGGCTTGATACACTACGAATTAAGAGGAGGCGCTTTTAAAATGCCAGAAGCCAATGAATTTGTTAGGCAGTGCTTCCGCAATGCTCAGGGAATCGACCAGTCAGCAGTGGTGTTGATAATCGACAATGCTCCTTGCCATGCCTCAGTCGAACAAGTATTTGAAGAAGAAGAATTTAACGAACACCATTTGTTGAGACTTTCCCCATACAGTCCGATGTTTAATGCAATTGAAGCTGGTTGGTCAGCCCTTAAAGCTGGCGTGAAGTCTGATCTAGCAGCTCAACTGCCCGACATCATAGCCGGTGAAGACAGGGTAAACATCACACAAGCTGCATATCGCTTACAGCGACTGGAAGAAATAATTAGACCAAAATAACAGCCATGAATTGTGCAAGATATGTTGCACACATCCAAATATTTATTCCCGATGCGTTGAATCTGGCAGACATGGTATTTTGAATAAATAACGTTTTCATTTTAATAATTTTTTGTTAAGTTGGATTGTTTTAATAGTTATACATAATTAATTGATTGTGTTACTTAATTTATTACCAATATATTATAAATAAAAGTTGATTTATACAGTTTCTATTAAATTTTGCCTTGACTTGTAAGGTTTCTCATTTCTATCTCAAAACATTGTTTCAGATTTATATATTTGAATTTATTTATAATTCGATTTTAATCTTCAGTTGTAATTTCAAGTTGATTAGTGCCAATTTGAAATTGATTAGTCCCAATTTGAAGTTGATTACTCCCAAATTGAAGTTGATTACTCCCAAATTGAAGTTGATTACTCCCAAATTGAAGTTGATTACTCCCAATGTGTAGTTGTGTATTCTCAAATTTAAATTGTTTATTTCAATTTGAAATTGTTATTCCCATTTTGAAATTGTTGATTCCCATTTTGAAATTCTTTATTCCCATTTTGAAATTGATTAGTCCCAATTTGAACTTGAAAAGGTATAGTTTTAGGCCACAACTGTTCAATTATGAAGAACTGAAATTCAGAGAAGCTGTAGCTGTATTTGCTACGACATATTGTGTTGAACAACGTCTTGACTGTTGGTACATAACAATAACTTAATGATAATGTTGAATTTACTAATTTTGGGACGTAATAACTGTTACTTATCCATATTTACCATCTATTATTATTGCATATTGTTTGAAATTACTTGCAAATTTGTTATATTTAAGTATTTTGGTAGTACTGTACGAGTTTAAGATCTTGTAACACAATAAATTGTCATCAATTTCCAGAAATCTGCAAGGAAAAATGAAAGAAAACACGAGCCTGATATTACAAATAGGCAACCCAATATACTTATATGAAGCTACTGTACCTAATTTAATATAGTTTTCATTATTAGATCTTTAAATAGTTGTTGAAGATTAGGAATCCCCCTGCCACAGTCCATTTGAGGTTATAAATTTATCCGATAGTCCATTTTGGGAAAGAATACCAAAATAGCTACCGACACAAGAACCAGAAGGGAGAAACAGAAGAGGAGGACCAAAGAAAGCGACTAGATTTGATTTACAGATCAATAAAGAAAAATCTAAATGTATGTTAACAGGGACCAAGAAGCTATAATTGTTGCGAGTAAATGAGGAAGGGATATGGAGAAAACGACAAACAATGAATTTTAGGAAAAGTACAACAAACCAAGTATAGTAAACTTTGTCAAACAGAACTGACTATGATGGCTAGGACATGTAATAAGAATGGGACCAAGGATCTGTCATCTACTTGAAATCATTTTAACCTGAAGAACTCGTGTCAAGTGCTGTGCCACGTAATCTCCCGCGTGAGAATTGTGCTCACAGGTAATTTTCTAGGTCAGAGGGTCAAGGAAAAAATTTTTTTCCGTCTTTTGATGAATAAATGAAAATTTCAAAATATAAGTTAAAAAAATAAAGGAATAAACATTTCAGTAAAAAATGTTTTTATTTACTATTCAGGTGCTATTATTCATGTTTAAAACGGCATTGAAAATAATTTAAAAAGAAACAGTAATGATGACTTGTCGAATGACACCACACATTAAGTAAAACAATAAATACAAAAGAGAAGTAATACTGGCATATGCTAAAAACGATGTAAAAAAGATTTTATATGCAAAAATATTTACTAAATGCTAGAAGTCATGCAATGAGAATTTTGCTCACGCTCCACATAACTTAACAACAACCATCAATTATCTCCACACAAAATTAACTGAATATTAAACACCACCACTTTTCATGCAGGGGATACTCACAAACTCGGCTAGAGAGGGCACCAGTTGAGCTTGGCAAAAATGCGAGAGAAACACTCATGGTGCTAGTGCTGTAAGGTTAATAATATTATCCATTTACTTAACATCCGCACTCAGTGCCAAATTTTAAAAAAATTTCTTGACTATACTTCCAAAATAATGTGTTTTTTATTAGAGTGTACATTAATTTAATTATTAAAACGTGAAAAACAAGAGTGGTGCCAACATACTCTCAATTTGACAGTGCGGATGTCAAGTAAATGGATAATAAATAGCAAGATTGTTTGTAATAAGCACAACAAAACAAACTGTTAGTCCTATCCATTTTAGATGTCTTAACCATCTCAATCATTTCTTTTATATCACTATTGGTATTACATAAAAAATTTCTTTCTTTAGTTATCTTTGCCATTAATCTTCTACCGGGTGATTATAAATGCTCTTCCATCAACTTCCTTTTGAAATATTTGTTTTTATGAATAATATGTTGGTGGCACTGTAAATCTATGTCAAATTCGAGGTTAGCAGGTTAGGTTTTGCGTCAGTGTTGACACAGACTGACGCTAAGCCTAACCTGCTAACCTCGAATTTGAGCGTTTATAGTCACCCGGTATAATCTTTCCAAAGATTCTGCTTTTACCATATGCTTAGTTTTGCTGTACAACTTTAGTATTGTTGTATGCACTTGTATAACATGATAATTAATTATGCAGCATATTTCATTCCGTACATTCGTTATTAGCAGGACTGATTATGCATATTTTTTATTTAAGTGGCTGCTCGATAACGAAAGTTTTTGAACACCCGTTATTTCATTGAGTGGATCATATAATTTTGTATTTCTTATTTTCATGCCAAATTACACAAAACTTAATTTATATTGCTTATTCTCCGGTCACTTTTCAATTTGAAATCAGTTAGAACTTTATGTATTTTGTTTTTCTTTTTAATATAAATATGAAAAAATCAAACTAAAGATAAAAAAATGAAAACATAATAGTAAATAACTGGTATTCTGTTCTTTGTTTTGTGTAACTAAATATTGAGAAAAAGTAGTTAGTTTTCACTGTTATGTAAGTTGTTAAAAGAGCTTGATTTTACAGCATCAGGCTTACCTTTCTTGCATTTTTTCAAAACTTTTTAATTAAATGTAAATATCTTCAAACTATGAAAGCCAATAAAGCATCATAGTAACATGGAACCCATGGCTTTATTGTGGTTTCCATACGCCTTGTTTTAATTTTTAAAAACCACCAGCACCGATGATCGAACTCGTAACCCCCAGATCAGTAGTCAGGATGCTTAACTACTGAGAAATTTATTGAACTTTCATTCTTATGGCAACTTATCAATTTTGATTGTAAGAAAAACAAAAAAATTATTTTTCATATACCTATTCATATTTTAAATAGTAATCTATTCATGTATTTACTCTGCCATCCAATTATAATGGTGTTTGTGCACAACAGTTTCCTTTTAATCTATGCTTATTTCAAACAAATATAGGATTAATTCATCATAGAGACTTACATTCGTCCTCTCCTTATTATTTAAAAGCGCAACGATACGTAAAACAATGACATTCAAGTTGCTATGATGAACGGCTGCAGCTTAACTGACCGCAACGCTGATGCTTTTGTTGAAATTGATTAATGCTCCATGGAAATAGGGCACCGTTTTGACACACCATTAACCAGAATGTGTCTACTTCAATCCTTCATATTGTTCTACCAAGACTGAAGTGCAAAAGTAGCTGTCCCTCATAAAGTGTACTCGTCTGGCGATGAATTCTGGCTGAATTTTGCTCTTCAGAATCTACTGCGTACCAAAAGCATTAAATCACTTTCTTCTGGCTGAAGTCTCAATCCTGAAGGGCATAGTGCAGTCGAAATTCATTTTCAAAAAAGTACATATAAGCAACAGCTGTGTGCGAGAATGGTGCATAAAGTTTAAGGAAAAAGCGAAAAATCAACGCTGAATGATCATAAGGCAACCTTCTTTGAGGAGGGCATACAAAAACCTGTGCGTAGAACTGTAGCCGAGAGATGTACCTACATTTTCTGTACAATCAATGTTTTATATTCAGTTTTGTCTGCATTTCTACCGAATCGGAGGTTGAAAAAAAATAGCCTTTGTACATTGCAAACATCCATTTAATAAAGAACAAGCAGTTTGCATGACTGATTCACAAAAAGACGAATAAATCCGAGTGTAGTTTGCATAAAAATAACACATGAATGCAACATCGATGAGAAGGTTGGTATATAAAGCGTACACAATAAAGGGCCCCAAATAGAGCCCTGAGGCACACCTTTTTTCAGGCAAAAAAAAATTTATGTTGATTAATATACAAATTAAATAACGTTGCTCCTATGTGCAAGATAAGTAGCAGTTTTTAGTTCTAGAAACCTCTGAACTCATTATGTAACTAGTAAATTTCAAACAATTTTTTATTCATGTTTCTGCTAGTTGTCCAATCATCTGTTTTAGCTTCAACTACTCCTTAGTTACATATATTTTTAACTAAGCGTTTTAAAAGAAATTAATGCAATCAGTAATACTTGCAAAACTTTTTTAACGTAGTTTTGCAAATTACAACCCAGTCATATTCTGATCACTTAAATTAGTGGTTCTTAACCACTACAGTTATGTCGCTCAAAATCGATTTGATATATTTTTGAAGTATAACAATCATGTGCTGATCAATTCAAAGACAGTAATTGGATGGCAAAATTGGCTTACATGACTACTTAAATCTGTTAATATTGAAATGCAAGAATAAAGTCATATCGTGGTCAACATACGTGAAAAAATTATATATATATATGTTAGCTTGGCAAGCCTAGTAGGCCCATCGCTTGTTGGACTACTGTCCTCCATTCCTTCTTGTTCCCTGCTTTGTTCTGCCAGTTTATTATTCCTATTTGTTGTACGTCCTTTAGTACTTCCATCTTCCTTTTGGTCTCCCTCGTCTTTTCTTGCCTCCGATATTACTTTCCAATACTCTCTTTGGGATCCTTTCCCGGCTCAACCTAGACACATGTCCCAGCCATCTTAATCTCTGTGATTTCACCATTGCTACTATATCCGCTTCATTGTACAATGCCTTCAGCTCCTGATTGCTCCTCTTTCCCATTGTCCATTCACCTTTTTTCCTCCGTATATCTTCCTCAGCACTTTCCTCTCCCTAGTCTCCTCAGCTCTACTGTTCCCAATGTCCACATTTCACTACCAAACACCACCACTGGTCTTATTATTGTTTTATAGATCCGTACTTTTAGACTCTTTGATAGTATCTTACTGCTTATTAATCTATTCAGCGCTTGTATGCAACGGTTTCCTGCCATTAGCCTGTGTTTCATCTTGTATACTCGGCTTCCCTTTGAATAAAGTTCCCAAGTATGTATATTCGCTGACTTCCTCAAAGTCATATGTTTTCCCATTGTCCGTTACTACTCTTAGCATTCTACCCTCTTGAAATTCTTCATCCGTCCAAGTCATAAACTTCGTTTTACTCTCGTTTATTGTCCTATTTTTCGAGCTGTTTTTTTTAACCTTGCTACTACCCCCTTCAATTCTTCAGTGCTTTTTGTTACTATAGCAATGTCATCAGCGAAAGCTAGACATTGGTGGCGTTTGTGGTACAGCAAGCCTAATCTATTAATATTCGCTTCCCTCATTACTTTTTCGAGTACAAAATTAAACAGACATGAGGACAGGGGATCCCCCTGCCTCAATTCTTCCTTCACTTCGAATTTCTCACTTTCCCTTGATTTTAACTCTATTTTCAGTTTGAGTTAATGTCATTTTTACCATTCTGATTAGTTTATGGCTTACTCCTAGATCTTCAAGGACTTTATACAAACAATGTCTTTTTATTTTGTCGTACGTCTGTTTAAAGTCTACAAAGATTACCATCGTTTTTATACTGTGTTCGTAGCTTTCTGCTTGTAGTTCTCTTAGGGTAAAAATCTGGTCGACTACCGATCTTCCTTTTTTGAAGCCGCATTGATATTCGCCTACTTGTTGTTCCATTGGTGTTGTTAACTGGTTTTTGATGTGTATTGCCAGCTATCCCTCTGTAATTGCCACATTTTGTTTTATCACCCTTCTTATGTATAGAATGCAATATTGCTTCCTTCCACTCCCGAGGTATATTCTCTTGCATCCATATTTTTTCAATTAACGTTTGGATTGCTTGTGTTAATTCTTCTCCTCCATGCCTTACCATCTCTGCAGTTATTTCGTCACTACCTGGAGATTTATTATTTTTTAGTTTTTCAATTATTTTCTTGATTTCAATCAACGTTGGAGCTTCCTCTTCTTTTCCTTCTCTGTGCAGTTCCATGCTTTCTTGTGGTTGGTCATTTATCCCTTCTTCAGTTGTTTCGTTTTCGTTCAGTAGTTCCTGGAGGTACTCCTTCCAAAGACCTCTTCCTCTTGCACCACCAACTCTCCGCTATTTGTTTTATAGAACACTGATTTTGGTTGGTACCCCTTCCTCTCTTTTCTAACTCCTTGATACAAGTTCCAAGGTTTTCTTGGAACTTCCTTTTCTTTTCTCTTAAAAGCTTCTTGGTTTTTCTCCTCTGTTCCGCATATCTAAGCTTGGTCTCGTTTGTTTCCAATTCTATCATTTTGTGTCTTGAGTTTCTTTCTTTTCTCCAGTTTCTGTGCACACTCCAAATCAAACCATTCCTCTTTTTTTGCTTTTCTTTTTAAACTACCACAACTATTTACTGCTTGCTTCATTCCTTCCTTTATTTCTCGCTCTTCTACATCATCATTTTCCCGTATTGCGCGAAAAAACGTGAAAAAATTAGTTTAAAAAAAAATCTCTGGCAAGAAAAATTGGCAACGAGTCCAGATGCAGCATTTCCAACATTAAATTACTGTTTTCCGTTTGTAGACCTTGATGACAACAACGCGATCGCAAAAGTCGCATCAGTTTTTTTAGAACCTGCAAAAAACTTTAAAAAGAAAAGGGAAAAACATTTTCCATAAAATTTCCAAATTGAAAAATATAGTTGGGTTAAGAAATCAATTTAAAGTTAGTGTTCATGTCACTGAAAATGACCCGCCGAATTGCAAGGTGAATACTGAAAGATTTGCCAGAATGAGCCTAATAAATTTTGGACAGAATGAATTTCGACTGCATTATGCCCTTCAGGATTGAGACTTCAGCCAGAAGAAAGTGAATTAATGCTTATGGCACACAGTAGATTCTGAAGGGCAAAATTTAGCCAGAATTCATCGTCAGACGAGTACACTTTATGAGGGACAGCTATTTTTGCACTTCAGTCTTGGTAGAACAATACGAAGGATTGAAGTAGACACATTCTGGTTAACGGTGTGTCAAACGGTGCCCTATTTCCATGGGGCATTAATCAAATTCAACAAAAGCATCAGCGTTTTGGTCAGTTAAGCTGCAGCCATTCATCATAGCAACATGAATGTCGTTGTTTTACGTATCATTGTGCTTTTAAATAATAAGGGGAAGACGAATGTATGTCTCTATGATTAATTAATCCTATATTTGTTTGAAATAAGCATAGATCAAAAGGAAACTGTTGTGCACAAACACCATTATAATTGGATGGCAACGTTATCTGGGAAATCTATTCTGAGTGAAGAAGCTGAAAAAGCCCTGCTACCTTTCCTAACTACTTATTTATATGAGGCAAGGTTTTGTTATCTCGCAGCAATGAATAGTAGATGTAAATACAGAAATAGATTAATATCCGTTGAAAAATCCAATATCAGGGTTGTCATTACTTTCTTTCTGCACGCAAATATTGTTATTAGCTTGGTGATATACACGACCAAATTAAGTTACATAGTTTAAAAAAAATATGAATATATGAAAAATAGAAAAATATTTTGGTTTTTCTCACAATTAACCTCAATAAGACCTCATGAGAATGAAAGTTAACAAATTTCGTGTAGCTATTAAAAATGTTCCTGCCTTATAGCTCAATATCTAACTTCCCCCAATACTTTACGGAAAGTAGGAGTCCGTGCTGTGTGCAATTGTTTCTGCCAAAATTGCAGTGCAATACTGATCACTATGTTTATCACTTTTATCAGATTGATGTCTTGTATTTTGGCATAAAACAATTAAGGTCACGAACTTCAAACATTTCTGAATTTAGGGTTATCAAAAAAATTTTAATAACCGCTGGCTGAAACAGTGGCACGGTATCTCAGTAGTTAAGCATTCTGACTACTGATCTAAAGGTCACGAGTTCGATCTCCAGTCCTGGTGAGGTTTTTAAAAATTTAAAAATGTGGATGGAAACCTCTACAGTAAAGCAGTGGGTCCCATGTTACTATGATGCTTTATTGGTCTTCCTACTTATTAGTTATTTACTATGTTTTCATTCGTTTCTCTTAAGTTTAACCCTTTTTTTCATTTATATTAAAAAAAAAGCTAACTGGCTCAATAAAAACGACATTAGAAGAGACCCAGGATCCGGTGAATATTACAGGAATTTAAGATTATAAAAGTCTTCAGCAGGGAGACACAATCAAAGCACTTTATTTAACACACAAGAAATAATAAGAAGTTGCAAGGTAGATGGAGATACAAATGTACCTTATGTACTACCACACTTCTATTAAATAACGGCTTACGCCGATGACTTGGCATTATTTTCAGATCAAGAAAAGTAGAGTAAGGCAGTTTTAAAATAATTTAAAAAAAAGCAAGAAAATACAGCTTGGAAATAAAATGAAGAAAAACAAAACACATCAAATAGAACTGAAGTTCTAATTTGAAAATGAAAACTGACTGGGAGATTGGGCAATATAAATTAGAACAATTTCTAACAGTGCTATTCACTAACCTATTTCGTTTTCTAAATGATTTTCGTTAGGTACGAATTAGTACAGGAGCCTCAACGAAATCGGTAGCAATACGTTCGTAAACAAAACGCAATGAAAGAGGTAATATTTTTAACTAGAATAGTACAAGTAAGGCAACGAGTAAGGTCACTAGATCAATACACTAACAGCCAGTCTTATAGAGGCCCCTAATCTGACGTTAACTTTAATTCACTGTTAAAATAAACAAAAGCGCATCAAACTTTGTTTACTAATGAATAAAATGTCATAAGCACTGACGTTTTGATGCGATTTTGTGTATTTTAACAGCGAATTAAAGTTAATGTGAGATTAGTGGTCTTTATAAGACCGGCCGTAAGTGTAAGGTAGAACTATTCCATTCCTCGTGTGAAAAAATTGTAAGATAACGACAACAAATTTCCTAAGTGACATAAGGAAGACGACAGTTTTCAGGGATTTTCTTTTTGGTGTAATGGCACTGCTGTAGAGTTGAAAATATGTTTGAGTGTGTTTTGTTATCCCCAGTTTGAGGAAATTGTGCGACAAAGAGAGATGAAAAATCACTAATGGCGGTACCTCACACTTAGTGTATTAATCTAGTGACCTTAGCAACTCGTCTTAAATACTGTCATCTAGTGGCCAACTTTATAAGTAGTTTTAATGTGCTCACGGCCTCCTGGATTAGTGCGAAACTGACGTCTCTACGCGGCCCGCCGCATTTTTAGTTCAAGGCGTTTTTTCTGATTTGTAGAGGCGCTACAGTATGTTGCGCTTGTGCCTTTGGTTGCATACGTCCACGGCCTCCTGGATTAATTTTAATCTAAAAAGTCCCGCCTACGTTACAGATAATTTATCAAAAACCCAACAGATAGCGCCAAAGTACGTTGGCCAGAATCACAAAAATTATGCAAATGTGGCGGGCCGCGTAGAGACGTCAGTCACGTACTAATCCAGGAGGCCGTGAATGTGCTATCTCTCTTTCATATTTAGAGCTAGATGTATATTTATTGCATTTTAACTACCGTTGCTACAAACATTCTGCTTGGCAGCATCAGCTGTGTGTACAATCAGTCAAAAACGTTTTTGGTTGTGTGTCCTAAACTACAGGGAGATAACAATCAAACTTGATCGCAGAAGCCATTGAAAACAGTAAAACTTGCCTGATCTGTACCATGCTTCTTGTTGACATAGACTGTCAAATGTTTTTGAAGTTTAAAATTCATTTTGAACATCTTATTTAACTTTTTCACGTTATTTTAATGTTATCTATCAATTTAATGCATAAATTTGGTTTAACTTACACGTACTGCGTATTTGTTTACTTATTAGACTGTTAAGTCATATGAACTAATAATACAGTTAATTGTAGTTCAAATGTAGTTCTATAAAGTGCAATGTAGACAGTGATTGTAATTTCCATGGGCTCCCACAATCAATTTTATTTTTGATCGCCCTGTAGTAACCACGTCTTCAGCGGAAGGAGCTACTATGGCTATATGTGTGCAGAATTATACCATGGAATTGCAATCATTCATAAAAAACTTCGCCCATATATTTAAGAAATAATCATAAATGGCACTTGAAATGAGATTGAGGCCTGACAAAATGTTTAATGGTGGAATAGCAGTTACTCTTTCATTTTCTAATAAATGTGGAGTTCAGTAGTATTACACAAATTTCTAGCCAAGTTACGTGATAGTCTAAATCTCTAAATAGTTGTATAAAATTTTGCTAAGGCAGGTTAAAAGGATAACTCTGATCTCTTATAAAACGATTGCGAAGACACATATTTTCTCTGAAAAATTCTAGTTATAATTTGTACGAAATACAACAGTAATAAAATAACATACCTGTTTACACGCTTTGCTGCTCCAATAGCCATCAAAAATTTTTTTAATTACTGCCATTTTCCATTAAAATGATTACTTTATAAATAAGCTTGCTTTCTGACGATTTTGCAACGTTTTTGTACGTTATGTTGTAATTTTGCTGTCAACTAATCACCACCTACGGAAGTGTATAGTTTTACAAGTTTGTTTAAACTCATAACGATAGACTGAAGAATACCGTACGGGAACTTCAGCCACAACAAACGGCATGCCAAAGGTATTACGAATTTGTTACAAAATGTGGTTTACTGAATGCAAACTTACTCACTTTACAGAATTTGTTAAATAAAAGCTTACGGAATAAGCTAGTAAGTTTCAAGTAGTTCGGGGTCAAAATAACAAATACAAATGATAGATTCAGAGAAATAGCAATGTCCTAAGGGAGGAAACAAAAAATCTTGTGTTTGGGGCTACAAACAGAAGATGATCCAAAAATAAAACCTGCAAGAACTACTGGTAGAAAGCTGGAAAGCTCTGAAGTCGACACTTTTTCTGTGAAGTCAGAAATAATAAAACATAGCGTTTAAAATGTATGTTTTATATTAGAGTGAAATTCAAAAAAATCACAGATAATAGACATATACCTAACCTTTAATGTAAGGGCTGCTCTAAATAGCACATTATTCAAACCAAGACATTCTTGACCTATGTAATAGGACGTTTCTCCTCGTCGAAGTAGTCCCTAACGCTTAAAATAAGATTTTAGGCTTGCTCGCTTGCTTGTTATTTTACTGTCATTTTGGACAAATGTCACATTGACAATATTATAAAACAAGCCATACTTAAAGCGGACCTGAGCAAAAACTGCAGATTTTTTGTTTTTGACCATTTTGTTATTGTTAAACAAAGAGAGAAAATTGTTACGTCACAGTAAAAAATGTGTAGACTTTAGTTATGAGGAGCAGAAGAAAGTGACTGAAAATCCAAAGGCTCGAAGACCTTTCGTGCTGACTTACCTATACTGATGGGGCCATAATTATATACAGTGAGTTTATTATTACACGCAATGTGGCGTTCCCGTTTCCGTAAGGACTTGATTGTTACTATTGGTTTCTAAGGGCCACGCCAATATGGAAACATTACTGAGTATGTAAAAACACAATATATTGTACTGGGGAAGGAATTCTGTTGATCAAATAGTATAGAAACTTCAGTTTACAGCAAGTATGTGGGTTATTACATGCTCTGTTGTTGTTTCTAATGCTTCTTTTTCAATAAAATTACGGTTCATATATTGCATTTTAAAATAAACGCATTTACACATGGCGTGGCGTACCCTTAGAAACCAATAGTAACAATCAAGTCCTTATGGAAACGGGAATGCCACATTGCGCGTTATAATAAATTCACTGTATTATTATGGCCCCATCGGTATATCTATAAGTTTTTTTTTTTAAATTTAATTCTCTCTCAACAGGTATACATACACCCAATTACAGAGAAGAAATTAAAACTAAAAAACATAATATTATAAAGCAAAACTAATAACAAATCATGCATAAACAAAAGCATAACTAGAAATTAAAAAAATAAATAAAACAAAATTATTGTTAAACTAAACATTAATGTAATGAACAAATAATTAAGAACAAATGAATAAAACCCGTCAGTCATAAAAACTAACTTCTAAATAATTGTTTTAAATGGCCATACTTGATAATTTTTAAACATTTTGTAATAGCTTTTTAAACTAGACGAAAACTAATCAATATGTTCCCATACTGCGTCGGAATGTCGCGCTAATTTATGCAATGGCGAATGCATCAAAATATTGGTTCTGGAAAATGGCAGATAAAATAATCTATTATTTCTGCTGCCAGCTCTAGGCACAACAAAGCTAAACATTTCAATAAAATCTAAATTGCCATCTATTTTCATGCCAATGATCTTTTTGATAAACGCTACCGATTTAACAAATCTTCTTTTTTCTAGAGACAATATATTATTCCGACTTAATAATGTGGTGTAAGATGTCAAAAAAGGATAAAATCCAGTTATTCAAAAACTTACTCTCGATTTCGTCTATACAGGGTGTCTCAAAATTGACACCCGTGCTTCTGGGATTTGATCCAGGGAGCTAAAAGAACTGGAAAATAAAGAGTGGAAAATTTTCCGTTTGTCTTTTGTTATCGAGTTATCAATTAAAAACAAGAATTTAAGAGTTTAAGTTATTTTACACATCTGTTGTCATAAAATGTGTTAAGTGGCCCCTTACCTCAAGGCAAACATTCGTATGATTTATCATTGAAGTACGAACGCTCTGTAGCATAATTTCGTCAATTGACGCCACTGCAGCGTGAATACGAGCTACGACATGTGCAGGATTCACAACAGGTAGGCACACAAAACCGAAGGAAATATCGAGAGATAAAAAAAAACTGTTCCTCAGCGGGCTGTGAAATTCAAACGTTTGAATAATATGTTGGTAGCACTGTAAGTCTAAGTCAAATTTGAGGTTAGCAGGTTAGGTTTTGCGTCAGTTTTGACACAAACCGACGCAAAACCTAACCTCGAATTTGTCATAAACTTACAGTGTTACCTACATATTATTCAAACGTTTGAATTTCACAGCCCGCTGAGGAACAGTTTTTTTTTTTGATCTCTTGATACTTAACAATACGACAGAACGATTAATAAATTTTTAACATCGCCATAGCCACCTTATTGAATTATGTTACACAACAAATTGGAGCGACTGGGCGATAGAAGCTATATTATTTACATTTTCATCAATAACTCGATAACAAATGACAATCGGAAAATTTTCCACTCTTCATTTTTGATTTCTTTTAGCTCCCTGAATTAAATCCCAGAAGCACAGGTGTATAGCAAGCACACTAAAGAACCATATTCCGTAATAGAACGAATGCAGCAATTCTAAAGTGTTATTAAAGTGTTAATGTTACAGAATCCCTTCGAGTTTCACATTATTTGGTGAAGATCCCAGCCCACTAGATCAATCCCCCGTATTGGGGGGTGCCTAAACGTGCTGTGCGGGGGATGTACAGGCTGTTTCCTAAAAACGCCGCAACCCATAACTCCGTTGTTTTAAATTTTAGACCCAACAAACTATACAGGGTGCCCGTTTTTGGAGCTCCACCATGGGGATCTCGGTAACCATAAGAGATACGAGGTCGGTTAAATTGGGGCAAAGTTGCGCAATTTGGAGCTCAATAATATGCCGGTTTAAAATTTCAAAAATTCCGATTACCTCCGGAGATATCCGAAAAAAACCGGAATTTTGGAAATACGTTTTTATTTTTTCCTCGGCTTATTTGGTGACCTAATTCAAAATGAGTGACACTTCGTCGTTGCAACTTTTCCTCCTCTACAACCTGCCGATGTCATATTTGAAATCAGACGTTTCGATTTTCGACAATCATCATCAACTTTGGTTTTTCTTATGGGCACTAATCTTGGATTTTCACATTTTTGAATTCAGCTTTGTTTTCTGATTACGGTGATGTATCACATGTTAAGGTTCAGTGTTGCAGTTTGGGTGAAATATCAAAAATTCTGTTTTGCAAAGACTGCCTTGGATATAACATCCATACTTTTGTTTAACAAAGGCATTGTTGACAGTTCGATTTAAGTTGGCTTAACGTCACCTACAGTTACAAAATTAGTATAAATTTATTAACAAAATGCTCTTTTCAACTGAAGAAAAACGAGATATGCTAGAAATTTATTTATTTGACAGTAGGATATAAAAAAGGAGAAAATTATGTTTTAAATTTACAACATAGGATAAAACTAAATTTTGAGAAACAAGTAAATAAAGAAAATTATAAGAGGTGCTCGAAGGGTTCACCCTCCACTTCCAAGCACAGCTCTATGCGTCTTCTTAAATTCTGCATTGATCTTAAAACGTCCCTTCTTCTTATTTTGGTCCTTAAAGTTGTGATGATCTTCCTTCGCAGCTCATTAATATCGGCGGGTACAGATTTATAAATGAGATCTTTCATAGTTCCCCATAAATAGTAGTCTAATGGGGAAAGATCTGGTGAACGTGCCGGCCAACGTATGTCTCCACTGTTTGAAATGACTCTACCCGGAAATATTTCAGACAAATAATCAGCCACTCTCCTAGCATTATGTGGCGGAGCACCATCTTGCTGGAACCAAAGGTTATTCAAGCGGTTGAGGCAAATGTTGTCATCGATGTAATCCGTAAGGTAGGTCCTTAAAAAGTGCAAATACCCATCTGCGGTCAAATTGTCTTCGTAAATGTATGGGCCAATGATCGTACCGCCAAATAAACCAACCCATACATTTAGCCCGAAACGTGCTTGTGGTCGACGTCCTTGGTGTTCGTGTGGATTTTCAGTGACCAGACATGTTCATTGTGACGATTGAACATGCCTGAGTTGGTAAATTTGCACTCGTCCGTGAATATCACGTTGGAAAGAAAATGGGGATTTTGTTCCAACCGTGCCATGATATTCCTACAAAACGCTGCCCTCCGTTCAGTATCTCCTGGATGCAAGACTTGGGTGATATGAATTTTAAACGGGCGATATTTATGTTTTTTCAAGACTCTCCACACTGCTTGATGTGATACGTTAATTTCGTCTGCTATAGCCCTTGTTGAAGTTGAAGGATTATCTTGAATCTAATGAAGAATTCAATTCATTGCCGTTTATTATTTTTGAGAAAGTTTTAACAATTTACTCACCGCCTGTAAAATTTCCACTTCATTCGCATTTGGTCTATGAACACGTCTTCGAGGCTTAGAAAATGCACCAAACTCGGCTAAATTTCTATGAAGGAATAACAAATAATTTTGAGCTGGTTGTTGTCTTTCTGGATACCGCTGTAAATATCTTTCTGAAGTAACTTGCGCATTTCGATTGCGAAGCGTAATAAATTTCTAGCATATCTCGTTTTTCTTCATTTGAAAACGGCATTTTGTTAATAAATTTATACTAATTTTGTAACTGTAGGTGACGTTAAGCCAACTTAAATCGAACTGTCAACAATGCCTTTGTTAAACAAAAGTATGGATGTTATATCCAAGGCAGTCTTTGCAAAACAGATTTTTGATATTTCACCCAAACTGCAACACTGAACCTTAACATGTGATACATCACCGTAATCAGAAAACAAAGCTGAATTCAAAAATGTGAAAATCCAAGATAGTGCCCATAAGAAAAACCAAAGTTGATGATGATTGTCGAAAATTGAAACGTCTGATTTCAAATATGACATCGGCAGGTTGTAGAGGAGGAAAAGTTTCAACGACGAAGTGTCACTCATTTTGAATTAGGTCACCAAATAAGCCGAGGAAAAAATAAAAACGTATTTCCAAAATTCCGGTTTTTTTCGGATATCTCCGGAGGTAATCGGAATTTTTGAAATTTTAAACCGGCATATTATTGAGCTCCAAATTGCGCAACTTTGCCCCAATTTAACCGACCTCGTATCTCTTATGGTTACCGAGATCCCCATGGTGGAGCTCCAAAAACGGGCACCCTGTATATATTCTTAAATGGCAAGACAAGAGCTACCTTTTGACATCGCCCGTTCGTAAATATCTTTCAACTGTTTTGAGCAACGATGTTCAACTTTTTAATTTTAAATGGAACACCCTGTATATTTTTACATATTTGGATTTATAATGAAATTCTGCATGCAGTAGTATGCTTCATTTGTTTTTTGGACACTTAAAAATGTATAAAATAATTTTTTAATATTGCATGTAGACAGTCGTACAGTACCATAAAATTTTCAAGTGTGCCGTGGAAAACAATCAGAATGTTGAAATATTTTATTGGAAACAAATTTAAACAAAACTACAAAACGTATCTACAAGTATTGCTCAAACTGACCGCCACCTTGTTGAACACACAACCGACATCTTCTAGTTACTCCATTGGTCGCATTCAATATCAAATTGGGAGGTATTTTGCGACAAGCCTCAGAATTTCACCGTTTTCTGGACGTGTTAGATAAAATATTTCAACATTCTGATTGTTTTCCACGGCACACTTGAAAATTTTATGGTACTGTACGACTGTCTACATGCAATATTAAAAAATTATTTTATACATTTTTAAGTGTCCAAAAAACAAATGAAGCATACTACTGCATGCAGAATTTCATTATAAATCCAAATATGTAAAAATATACAGGGTGTTCCATTTAAAATAAAAAAGTTGAACATCGTTGCTCAAAACAGTTGAAAGATATTTATGAACGGGAGATGTCAAAAGGTAGCTCTTGTCTTGCCATTTAAGAATATATATAGTTTGTTGGGTCTAAAATGTAAAACAACGGAGTTATGGGTTGCGGCGTTTTTTAGGAAACAGCCTGTATGTTCGTATGTGTACACGATTCCGGTCGCCAGGAACCTTCCTAAAGTCTTGGATCGTTTTCATACGATAGGTCCTCCGAAAATGAAGGCAACATCAACTTTTAAGCTATGTTGTCGGCAAAAAAAAATTTTTTTGTTTTTTTTTTTGATAAATAACTGGTTCATAGCATTTCATTGTATTAGCGAAACGGAGTGATGCTGAGTATTAAAGTATTCTTGGAAAGCACGGAAGGGCGCTTTTCTTAGGTGGGGGGTACCGTATATTTTTTCATTGTGGAGATATCTTTTACCACAAATTTTCAAAAACATACTATTCACGTTAATAACTAGGCAATGTCGATGATAGTCACATTAATGATCGGCTTTTAACATCAATTTCTAATTATAATGGACAATGTTGTCAATTATACGCATGTGAAGTTATAATAAAACAAAAACGCCCAGGTATGGTTGGTACTGACCAGTTCCTACTGGCCAATGTTAAAATGTAAAAATAAACATATAAACACGAGAAGCTCCTGTGACATTTTGATTTAATTTTCCAGCTGATCCACACGCTTATTTTTTATTTTTACACTTTTCACTAACTCGCTCATAAAAAAATCTGCTGCTACAAACTTCCCCTGACACAGACAATTGTAAAGTACGTTTTTTTTCTATAATAACTGCCAAAGTGTTACAATGTTGGTAGATATGCGAGTAAAACGCTAGGAAATTTTTATACCTCGTGTTGGTAGAACTTTTTCAAAATTATGGTTGTGTCAATTTTTAATGTCAAAGTTATTTAATTTGAACTCTTGACAAATCTTTTTTTTGCGTAGAATCAAAACATTCATTATGTTTATTTTCAAATATTGCAAGTTTAATAATTAATAAATTTGCAATATTTTACTATGCTGTTGGTTTTACCCACTACATATTATGACATTTGTCAAAATGACAAATCATTTTTTTAGTGGAAGAAAAGAACTAAAAATCTATGTACCAACATTGTTAAAACTAGGGACCCCGCAGGAATGCAACTTATCCCCTAGAAAATTGACCTTGAAAATTATTATAGAAAAAAAAAAGTACTTTACCAACTGGGGCAATAACTGTATGTAAATTGCAATAGGCCATTAATGTCGTTACTCCAACTTTAATGTTTAGTATTATCCTGTTTATATCATTGGATATAGCAACATATTGGTTATAAACATTCAGGATCTGGTCCATTCTCACAATGAGGTGATTCAGTAAATTAATGTAAAGTAAACACTGTCTCCCTCATAAAAATTAACATATATTGTACATACGCTACATGTTTCGGCTTATATATTAAACCGTCCTAAGGCTAAAAGATAAAGCTTATAAAAATACGGGAAAAACCAAAGAGCAAACACCACGTTTCGTACACTACCTTACATTTCCCGTTTTGTCAATTCTCTAAAAAAACATTTTTAAACGCTTCAATATTACACTTTCCTTTTCCCTTAATATTATCTAGTCCATAACAAAGATCCTATCCCCCTCCTTAACAAATCAGGTATCTATCTTTTAAATTGTGGTTCTTGCGACTCTTTTTATGTGGGCCAAACTGGGAGATCCTTCAAAAAGCGCGTGTCTGAACACATTTCTTTAATAAAACCAAATTACATTTAACATCTTGACTGTAATAATTCGGCTTTTGCCTCTCAC
>CALNHX010012763.1:0-22700 GCA_940337035.1 Agriotes lineatus
CTGTCCTAGAGCATTTTATTCGTAGTTTCAGCTGTTGAAGTTTAAAGAAAAAATCTGGTGTGACACACGCACACAACTTCCTTTTACAGTGATCTTATAATTAGCCAAAAATTTTATTTAAATTTTTTAAGTATTTGTCAAAAATTTTCAAAAATTACAAATTCTACAAAAACGGTACAAAATAGAGCCTTAGTTGAAGAAACAAATTTTCTCTAGAATTTTAAGCTGAATTCAAAAATGTAATAATATACCGGGTGGTCTATTTAAAATAGAAGTTAATAAAAAAATAGAAAAAAAACAAAAGATACGCATTAAAAATGTAATAAAAATGTTAGAGCCGTTTTTGAAAAAATCGAAAAATTACAAGAGTAAACACCCTACTTCCGGTTATGGGATTTTCTTGAAAAACTTGCTTTCGCATCTAGATAGTACACAAAACTTATATAGTATGAAGTTTCAACGCCATACCTCTTTTCTTTTCTTAGATATTCTGTTCACAGACAGAGAGACAAACAGACAAACAGACACACAGACACACAGACAGATCAATGAACAAAAATATGTTTTTTGAGTTCAGGGGATTCTAAAACGTGAAGATCTGTTGAAAACTCAATTTCGAATTTTTGGGGTTAATCCAATACTTCCTTTATTGTAAAACGAAGTAAAAATACTAAGCTGCACTGGATGTTTTTTCGTTCTAATTTTAATTATGGTTTATAAGTATGAATAATAATCAAAAAATTAATTAATTAATATTTACTATTCAATTCACCTGTCATCTGTCAAAACGTGACGAATGAAAATTCAGAATTTTACGTTTCTTAACCAATCAAATAAATATCAGTGGATATATCATCCTAGAAGATATTGAAGTGACTATTTTAAACAAATGTAGTTTTTATTAAAAAAGTCAATTTTAGCATTCTGCTACTATAAAAATTGCTTGGTTTGTTGCTAGAATCACTGAAAACTAATTTGAAAAAGTAGTTTGGTTCAGTGAATAGTCCCTCGAATTAGGGATGGGCGCGTGACGTGAAAACAGTCGTGTCACGTCGTGTCACGGCGTGTCACGGCGTGTCACGTCGTGAACGTGACTAATATTTGAAAATCGTGACGTGAACGTGAGTGAACGTGAGTGAAAATTTCCCAGGCGTGATTCACGTTTCACGTAAATTTCACGTTAAATATTTAGTAACGAATAAAAAACTGCAGAGTGCAGCAACTTTTAAATTAATTAAATCACAAATTGTGCCAAACAAGTTACATATGTGGCTTTATTTTTGGACCCTAATTAGAAATCCTTAAAGTTCATACCTTCACATAAAAGAGAATATTATAATGCAATAAAAACTATAGATGATAATGATGAAATACATAGCAAACGACTCAAAACTGGTACATCAGCATCAGATTCTTATCTTTCTACACTTAGAGATAGCTCTGACGATGACACATGTAATTAGGATGACGTCGAAACAGAACTAAATTAGTATGTTAAATTAAAATTCGGAAATGTAGATCACATTTTAGGATTTTGGAAAAACAGTGTAAATACGCCACTGTTCAAAAAACTTGAGAAATTTTAAACATACCGGCAAGTTCCGCTACAAGCGAAAGAGTATTTTCTACAACTGGGCGAATTTTAGAAAAGCGCAGAATTCGACTTAACGCTGAAAATGTTGATTACATATTATTTTTAAATCAACGTTTTAATGTGTAGACGTGTAGATGAACTTATTATTCTAATAAAAGTAATGGTTTGTTTTTCATACTCGGCTAACTCTGAAAATGTTAATTACGTTTTATTATTAAATCAAAAATGTATTGTGTAGATGAACCTATTTTTCGAAAAGTACCTAATGTTTTGTTTTGTATACTCTACTTAACATGTTGATTACGTTTTATTTTTAAACCAATTTATTGTGTAGTTGTGTAGATGAACTTATTATTCTAATAAAAGTAATGTTTTTTTGTATACTCGCCTTAACGCTGAAAATGTTGATCCTTGTACGTAAAAGTACTTTCAAACCTACGAATTAAATAAGTATTGCCTAGCAACATATACCTTCTGTACTCATACCAATAAGAGAAACGTCAATTCCAATGACAGCTTTTGGTATTAAAAGTAATGTCTTTGAAGACAGCTGCAAGAAATATATTTGCGAGAAATCAGTATTTATCCCTTGTCGAAGTTATTGTAGTCAATTTTCATTTTTTTCTTTTTATGTCAACTATTCTGATTGCAACATATCACGTAAATTATGTCAGGTGCAAAACATATTTTTAGTTCTCTCTAGGGTTTTTTCATTGGTTTTAAATTTGAACATTCTGTTCTATCTGAATTTAAATTTTGAAATAAAAGCTGCGTGTCACGTCGTGAGTGGCGAGTCACGCCGTGAACGTGAGTGAACGTGAGCGTGAACGTGCGTGAACGTGACTGTTTAAAGCAAGTGTGAAACGTGCGTGACGTGAGCGAAAATTCACACACGCGCCCATCTCTACCTCGAATACCATTCTTAGTCAAAGTTAAGTAGATTACTTTTGCCGTGGTATCAGTACACATGTCCATTGCGCTTGGGATTTACCATAGCACAATGGACATTTGTGATACAACCCCAAAAACAGTCGACATAACTTTACCTACTCATGGTATTATAAGTGAAAATTATTTGTATTGATGGTAAAAAAGACTCGAAACGTAACTATACCGTAATTTATGGTACATTTTTAAATATAGAATAAAAAAAGGCTTTTAAATTTGATATCAGAAATTAAGGACCGTATTTAAAGGAATGAAGTTGATGATGGTTGCTCGACTACGAAACGTTCGAGGTTTTTCGTCAGTTTTGACACAGAATAACAGAAAACCTAACCTGCTAACCTCGAATTTGACATAGACTTACAGTGCCACCAAAGTATTATTCACACGTTTGAATTTTCACAGCCCGCTGAGGATCAGTTTTTTTGGATCTCTCAATAGTTAACTAGTTAATTAATAACATTCAACAGCGACAGGTAAACTGATTGTTTTCAAATTTTCAACACATTGTATGATATGTAGGTGCTTTTTTAAACATTCCTATAAAACATTTACATGAAAAGGAGTATTTCCTGTAGCTTTCGATAAGATATTTCACTCTTTTACAAATCAACTACCTACCTTTTGCTTTTCTTAGAGGAATTAAGGTGTTTTTTCTTCATTTTTATAGAATGAATATATCTTTACCAATGCACTTTTTAGTACTTGATTAAACTGGATTGAAATTAAAATTTGATTTATGAATATCTATATAAATAATAAAATAACGGAAAATAGTAACACAGTGTTGCAATCTTGAAGAAAATGCTGTTTAAAGATATCAATCAAATAAGCATTACGTACTAAGAAACAAAAACTGAAAAAAAAGATACATTATGACGTATTTTGTTAGGTCTTCTTTTCTCTTCCGTATTTGACGACGACCTGCTTGAATTTTATTTCCGCTTTTGGCAAAAACCATATCCTTTTGCCTCAATATTAATCTAGGCTAAACTTTAATTTTTCCCGACCGTGTAAATTTATCAGCATCAAAATTGAGTGGCTCAAATGGAGTCTTGAATTTTCTTTAGCGTGGCATTAAATTTTATTAAAACCGCTGTAGCTTCCGGTGTACTGCTTTCGTTAAAGATCTTAGTTATTCTTCTAAATTGTTTACCTAATTCTTCTATTGCTCTTCTATAATGCATTTCGTAATCATCAACAAGAATGATAATGTTGAAGTGTAATACACGAGAAACGAGAGTCAAGTACAAAGAAACTAGAAAAGAAGCAAAGCGAATACGTAGAGATGAAAAGAGGAAGTACGTAGAAGAAGAGCTGCAAAGAATAGAAGAAAACTTCACGAGAAAAGATCTAAGGAATTTCTTTTAAGAAGCAAAGAAGGAAATAAAGGGACGGAGGTAAGGCCAATATTCTGCAAAGGTAAAGAAGCCAATTTGATGGGAGCCAAATGAAATCGAAATCGAGCAAGAAAACCAGGTACGACAAGTGGACGCTACTGATATGGAGGCACCTTCAGCAGAAGAAGTTACGCAAGTGATATGTCAACTGAAAGATAATAAAAGTCTAGGAGAAAATGGTACTGTCACGGAATTGCTTAAGCTGGGAGGTGAATCTTTGCAGAACAAGTTGTATGAGTTACTAAGGGATATTTGGAATAAAGAACAAATGCCAAAAGAGTGGCCAAAAGCAGTACTCTTGTCAGGCCATTTTTATATTTTACCGTTATGCGACTGTTTGGAGTAGTTTTGGTACAAAGTTGACAAGTTCGCTTGTATATAGGTTCCTTTTCAGTCATATGTTCTTGTATAGTACTTCAGCTAATTGCATCTAAAATTCTAAATATTCGACACGCACGCAACTCTCTCTAGTAGGTTCGCTCTGGGCTCTAGTCGTTTTCGTTGCAGCTGCATTTTGCCTCGCCACGTTAAGAGCGCTTGGTTACAGCAATTTCAAAACGTAGCCCATTGGAGTGAGCGAGATATCTTCCTAAATAATATAAACTTCAGTCGCACTCCTTCGTATTCAGACTGCCTCGCCCACTGTGAGATGCGATTTGATTGGCTACAAACGTTGGCGTGACAGCGCGTTTACCGCGAAAACTTGGCTTGGCTTCGCTTTTGAGTTAGTTGATTTCCGGCTGGGATTGCGGGCCCTTCTTCGAGCGTTGGTGCTTGGTAGCCGCCGTGCCCGAGGGCACGGCGGCCTGTGTTTGTACTGATACCGATTTGTTCCGCTTTTTGGCTGCGAGAGTTCTTGGCGGGCTGTGTGAGTGACAGGGTGTGCTTCTTGGGTGCTTTTGTGTTGTCGTCATCGACGGCCGATGCCGCTCGTTAATTTTCCGAAGTCCTGTTTGGCTAATTGTTCCGCCTTCTTGGTCGGAATCTGATCTTACGAACGAGCTATCTAGCGGCCTTGCAGGTTTTTGTGGTAGCCCAGGCGGGTTTTGCACAGTTTCTTCCCGAATAAATTGGGGATCCAATGGACATCGTATGTACCCACCCACGACACGTTGTCGTCCGACAGCTCTAGCGATTAGCGCCCGACAGCTCATAGCGATCAACGGCTACGCAACAAGGCCGAGCCGTCTAAGTAAGGTATTGTGAGCTCTATATCTTTGAATTAATCTTTCATATTTCAAATTTAATCCTTTGTGTTACAAACCCGGTTATATCTTTGAATCAATCGTTCATGCTTGCCGCCAGCCGGCAACGCAGAATACGTTGAATCACTCGTACGTGTTTAAGTGCTATTTTTAGGTGAGGCATCCCCAGCTGGGCTTTCTTTTTAGGTTTAGCCCTTGTGCAAATTGTGAGTTTATTGTGTAAGCTGACCACGTCGGCATTGTTGTACCTTTTGGCCATGAACTTGGTCCAATAGATCTGTTTACTGTATTTGACTTATGATTTACCTTTGTACTTGTGAATGCTTATTTACAGGGTGACTCAGTCACGGTGTCAACATTGATGTGAGGTAAGGCCTGAAAGCGGTTTATAAGTGTTGCAGGTAGGTCGACCCGCTTGTCGCTGCACTATTGGAAGCCCAGGGTTTGCACTCAAGTATCCTACCCCGTTTGGCTTTCGAGTTTCGGTTAAGCGTGGGTTTTGTTTGAATCTCGTGGCGCCCATTTATTTTGTAACACCCTATACATACCGTCACGCTTGTCCTGTGGTGTACCGTTTCTAGGACCACGCCCATCTCCCTGAGCGAATCAAGTCGTGGCCTTTAAGCTTGTTTGGTAATATTTTCGGAGTAGGTGTTGACGTCTTCCGGACTTGATTAAGCATTTGGCACTCCCACGCCCTTGAGTGTTGGCAAAGCAGTTTGATACTGTAACACTCTGTCCAATATACAAGAAAGGCGATGTCATATTGTGGGAAAACTACAGAGGAATTGCATTACTGGACATATCATACAAAGTTCTTGCTGGCTGTTTGAAGAGAAGGTTAGTGGAAATAGCAGAGGAACTGATTTGAGACTACCAATGCGGTTTTAAAAGAAACAAATGGGTTAGCGATCAAATTTATGTGATGAAGCAATTAGTATGGAACAGCTATGAACAAAATCTGCCTGACATACATTGACTTTAAGCAAACGCATGATACAGTAATTAGACGCAAAATCTACAAGGCGATAGGAGAGCTAGGTGTCCCCACCTAATAAGATTAACGAAGATGACTTTGCAAGGTTCTAGTAGTAAAGTTATGATCAATGGCAATGTATTACAACCATTTGAAGTCTGTCGCGGTTTGAATCAACGAGATCCACTGTCCACAACTTTATTCAATTTGCTTCTCGAAAAAGTTGTACGTGAAAGTGAAATATATACAAAATGCACAATATTACATCAGAGGCATCAATGCGCAGCCTACGCAGATGACATCACCTTAATAACTAGAACCAAACAGAAGCTGATAAATATAATACACAGACTGGGAAAAGCCACAAAAGAATTTGGTCTAGAAATTAACATGGAGAAAACTAAATACATGGAAGTACATGCGGGCGAAGGAAAATAATGAGGGTGGAAGCTTAAAATTCAAAACAGAGAAAGAAGTTAACTGTGAAATTGCGGCGGGAAGTGAATTTAACTATCTCTGAGCGACAATTTTCCAATAAAGGAGGAAATAGTATAGAAATTAACGAAAGGTTCGTTAAAGGAAATAAAAGTGCTAGAGCTCTGTTACGCACTTTTAATTCCACTAATATATCACGAAATGCCAAAATACGGCTATATGAAACGGTAGTGCGGCCCGTAGTTACTTATGGTAGTGAGTTGTGGGTGTTAAATAAGGGAGATAAAAAATGACTAGGAGTGTGGGAGAGTGGGGGTGATTAAAGGTCAAAGGATTCGCTGGTTAGGACACTTAATAAGACTAGTTGTTGATAGATCCGCAAAACAAGTTTTACAACATGCAGTAGATGGAAAGAAAAGAAGAGGAAGGCCCAAACGTAGATGGATGGGTGCAGTGACGAAGAATCTGAACGAGGTGAGAGTTCAAAACTGGAAGGATGCGGCCAGGGACAAAACGAGATGGAAAGCAATAATCCACCAAGCCCAGGGCCTTTAAGGCCTGTAGCGCTATTCAATATACAGTGCTTTCGTAAATAACTGGATAAATATTTTCATTTGCGCATTTTTTTCAAATAAAATCTATACATACAGAGTAACCCGCGTAGGAAGTATGACGTCATCGATGGTTGTTTTAAATCTCAACCCCCTTTTTTTATTACGGAATATGAAACAACGCATTTGTTACTTACGCTAAGTTGATTTTTGAGTATAGGTCACATGACCAAAAATTAAGAAAAAAAATGTATGTTGCAAAATACTAAATTTAATTGAAATAATAACTTCAAAAACAACTAAATTAAATGTTAAAATTATCCACCGTTGTCTGCCTGACAGTAACCAAGACGACCGACATGTTTTTTATTGATTGCTGTCATTGATAAAAACGTAAAATCATATTTCCTAAAATTACATTTAATATTTTGCAATTTTAAAATTGTTTTTCTTAATTATTGGTCATGTGATCTATACTCAAAAATCAACTTAGCGTAAGTAAAAAATGCGTTCGTTTATATTCCGTAATAAAAAAGGGTGTTGCAATTAAAAAAAACATCGATGACGTCATACCTTCTACGCGGGTCACCGTGTATGTATAAATTTCATTTGAAAAAATACGCAAATAAAAATATAAATCGACAGCGTTTTTCCCAAAAGTCATTCTGTTACGGTCTAAAACAACTTTTACGACAGCGCGCCGGCTCATACACGCAAAAGCTAAACGGCCTGCGCGGACGATAACTTTCAAAATCGGGACAATGACTCACCTAGGACCGCTGCCCTGCCCGTAACAAGATATGCCGGTTAAATTACAGTGGAGCGAGAGGTGGTCCTAGACGAGATTACCCACGGGCAACTGCCTAAGGGACGGTAAACAATGACAAAATTAAATTGAACGCCACCCGGTTTCGTCAATAAGAACGAAATTGCCAAGATAGACCGACAGTGAAACCGGGAAAACAATAAGCCTTTACACCTTGGCGAAGTCCAAAGCTAAACGGGAATAGAAATTTGTGCACAGCTTCACGGCTCCCAACACTGCAGGGACAAGCGCACTGACTTACCTGCGACGCTTATGAACTGCTTTTAGGCGCCACCCCACATAAATCTGACACAGTGTATAATATAACCTAAAAATAAGCATGCACAGGTCCGTAGAAAAAATTATAAAGCAACGCACAGTAAACCGCTCTATTCGTCCAACACAATAGAACAGCGCCGACGTCGTCAGCGTACACAAAAAAATTGAAAATAACAAATGGGCACTATAGCTAAAAGCCCAGCTGGAAGGTCGCCTTACTTCTAAAATATTATGGGAATGGCATCTGCTTTGAAGAGCGTTAGTTAGAGTTTACGCACATCCCAAGCGAACGGCTGGTGATTACGCGCGTGAATTATTGTTTGCAAGCGACCCACGCCGGCGGCGGGCTTGTGACATGAATGATTAATTTAAAATAGCTTGAGCTGTCGGTTGGCTTGTAACATGAATGATTAATTCAAAATAATGTGAGCTGTCGGCTGGCAGTTAACATGAATGATCGATTAAAATTAGCCTGAGCTGTCGGCTCATAGTCGGGCGCTCATCGCTAGAACAGTCGCGACTTGATGCGTGGGTGTGCACGATGTCCAATGAGCCCCCTTATATTCAGGGAACGATGCAGAGCCCGCATGGGTAACAAACGAAGACTGGGAGACCTATAGATGGCATGCTTTGAAGACGGGATCCCGACCATGTGGCGGTACAAATTGACATTCAAGCTTTCAAAAAGCGGAACCAAGCTGTATCAGCACACTTACAAGAAAAAACAATACAATCTCGCACAACGCCAACGGACGCGCTCCCCCGAAAGGGGACGTCGCTGGCGTGCGTCTTGAAGCACAACCGCCCGTGCCAGATGCTAGTTCCCAACTGACTCAACGATACCGCTCGCGCAGAGCTGCCGATTGACAGGAAGCTGGCGGGCCAGACAGAGAAGACTGCAACGGAGCGAATAACTTAGAAAAATCTCTCGCTTTCGCCCATGGCTTGCGTTTTAAATTTGATGCATAAAACATGCTACAGCCGACAACAGAGCCCAGGTGCAAGCTCGCCGAATTTATAGAAAGTGGCTGCGTACTAAATCTCAAAATTCCAAATAAGCAAGAAAAGCAATTTGGAACGACAGAAAATTATAGCGGTCGTTATAACTGCTCGTACACAAACTGATGAACTATAGGGCGTGAAAGTACGATCGGAAAACTATATACAAGCGAAATCGTAATCTTTGAACCGAAAATACCCAAAAAGGTCGCATATTGGTAAAATTTAAAAATGTCCTGACAATGCCTTGAATTTTTAACGAATTTATACACTACTTTACGAAAGCACCGTATGAATCATTATATAAATTGGCTATGTTAAAGTCGTGGTCTCTGTATTAATTTCCGGTGCTGTACAAATTTCGAAATTATGTTGAGGTTATTTGTAATTCATATTTTTGAAAAACTCTAAAAATACGTTTTCTCCAACTGCAATCTGAGCCAACTTAAATTTGTCTTCCTGTAGTTAATTTGGCGAATTTTGGAAACAAAATCGGCATTGCAATTCTACAGCACACAAACGTTTACAAAATGAACCACTCAAACTATATGTGCAATCGTAAAATCTAAAGGTCGTGATTCCGAAGGCTTTCACGGCCATTGTCATTAAGTAACAATCGACTTCCGGGATTGTACCGTGTCATTATTAAGGTCGAAGGACTCAACGTTTCGCCCACTTTCGTAAGGGATTTCATCAGGAGGGAAGGCAAAAGAAACACGGTAAACCACGCTAGAGGACATACTCTTTTGCAAGGGATAGAAGAGCACTGGAACTCAATGTGTAAAAAACGCCAGAGGCGAAACGCTTTTCTTCTATTTGTTAGAGGAAGACTTTATTTTGCATGCATATTATATGTTTACCTGGCATGAAACCGAGAAAGTTTCAGAGAAATAATCAAGGTGAGTACTTTAAAAAATAAAATTTTGTTTATTTTTGCTTTACCTGAGAAATAGATATAAGTAATAATTTGCACATAGCTCATTGGAGAAAATCAGACTTAACAGATACAGGGTAAACATCACAAATTAGACAGAATGGTACGGTGCTTTATAAAGCAGCAGAAACTCGTCCACTACGAGCACGCTTGTGGCTCAGTTATTCTATCGGCGAAGCGCGGAGTTTTAATCCCAGCGGACTAAATTTTTATTTCCCTATTACTATTTTTTCTTATTTGCAAATTGATCAAATTCGTGCGAGGGAAGTTCCGTGTAAACCTCTTTACAGATTTTTCTCTAAATTACAAAAGCTGAAATAACGTGTGAAATGCTCGGACACAGATCCGTATCCAAGAAGGTCTTGATGATGATCAAAAAAGATACTAAACGTAATTAAAATATAATGTGTGGTACATTGTTAAATTTAGAATACAAATGGCTTACAAAATTTGACATCAGGACCGTGAAAAAATGAAGCTGGCTGCTCGAAGATGAAGCGTCGGACATAAAAATTGATAATGTAATTTTTATGTCCAATAAAAGTTGCTATAAAGAAGTTTTGTAAGTTTAGCTTTAACTTTAATATTAACGCCAAAAAATAATCGAATTAAAAATCCGAAAATGCGGTTTTTAAGATAACCAAAAAAAATCATATTAAGGGTATCTAGGCGTAATTTTGTTATTCCTTTAATTAAGCAACATTTTTTCCATTTAACCATATTTGTGTCTCCTACTCTCAACGAGATCCCCATACTGGCACTCCGTATCTTGGACATACTGTATAGATCGGATTAAAACATTCTCCGTCGTCTTCCAATTCCCAGTCTCCATTGGTCCCTATTTTCTTCCAGACCTCTCACTTCCAACTTTTTGACTATTCTTTCATGCTAACTCTTTCTAAGTCTTTCTCTCCTACGTCTTCCTTGTGGTATCCAATTGAGCACTTGTTCTGGCAACCGCTAAAAACCCGTTGTACATGGCTAATATGACTATACCATTTAAGTTGTTTTGTTTTGATGTCATCTACTATGGTGTGTTAGGCTACTACTTTTGTTTCGGATTATTGTCTTTTCTAAATCTTTCTGCAGTACTTCTCCAGAAGTCCGTCTCTGTTACTAGCAATGCTTTTTATGTTCTCTCTTTAAGAAGCCAGACTTCAGAACTGTAGATTGTTATGCTTTTAACACTATTGGGTTATAGATCCGAGTCTCATGTTTTGTTTGAGATTTTTGTGCCACAGAATACGGTTTAGATTTGCAATGGCTTTTTTGCCTCCGTATTCTTGTGTCGTATGGCTTCATCCAAAGTAGCGTCCCGTAATATTTGCAGTCCCCGATATTTGTACGTGTCACAGTGCCTAATCCTCTACGCATAATTCAGAATAAGATCATTTACTTTAAGTTTAGATGTTTTTTCTAAATTGTCGATTTTTAGTTAAAATTAACACCAATCTTATCAACGGCTCTTACGGCAATGCGTAGTTGAAAACGTTATTGCTGAGTTGTTAAGGGTACTTGATTTCAAGGGAATTGAAATTATGGGCAAAATAAGTTTCATGGTAAGCAAGCACGATCTCCCAATTATGAAAATACAATTCTAAAATTTCTTTCGGAAAAATAAAAACTCGTTGACCTGATCAGTGTCAAATTACTAGATAAGTGAATTGGAAGTATGTGAACTAATGTAAGACACTAACATTGTTTTCCATAGCCGCCCTTGTGCAAAAATTTGCCTTATTATTTATAAATAGTATTTTTCTAAATCGGCAGCTAAGAACGTCGAAATCGTCGTTAAAATATGAGAAATCGGCATCTATTGTTTTAGGACTTTCTTGATTTTGCCGGGGTGACACATAGGTGACATAAAACGTCAACATAACCTATAAGAGTTGGTTAAAAAATGTAAATTTTAGGATTTTTATAAAATAAAAAACGTAATGTGCCTGTGCCCTACCGGCCTCTGCAACTAAATCCACTTTGGTGATAAAAAGTTAAACTTCAGTGTCTTGGTATACAAATAACTATTATATTACAAGGAATTAAAATTCAGCTTTATTCGCGTTTAATCTCGAGTCATACACAATATTCTATTTGTTACACTAACTAATTTATAGTTTCTAATGACATTTAATATTCTATTAAGGTATAGGCAATAACTTTGTTCCCTAGAGATTAAAGAGTTACTTTAACAACGAAAAACTAGGGATTAAAATCATTATTTAAGTTTGTATTAAATAAATGATTTGTATCCACTTTTGAACAGCTTACGAAATATTTATTTAAAGAAATTATTCAGAAATTGTTAAAGTTGATCTGTAGCGGAAATTAGGCCGTGCGTTAGTTTTACTGAGCGTTACTCTTTTACTATATAGAAACAATCAATTAAATAAAAGTTTACAATTGTTAGTATTAAAAATTATAACCAAACTATATATATTTGAGGAGCTAGAAAATAAGACGGTTTCGGAATTCGAAATTTGTGTTTTATGTGGAGCCTATTTTAAACAATATCCTGAGAGGTTGTTAGGATTTATAAGATATATTACGTACGGTTACAATATATTTAGCGGTACCGTTCATAAGGGTTAATGCTCAATGAGTAACTACCTATACATATTCTAATTTTAACCTTAACCTGAACGCCGCTACACACTTAATGAATTCACGTCTTTGTTGAATTTCGATTATGTAAAATGCAAATTTGATTTCGTGAATTAAACGGAAGAGTGCTATTCCCAAAATCAACATTTTTACTTTTTGCGGCACCAGTTTTGTAGTTAGTGTTCCATGTAACTGATGTGTTTTACACAAAAATGTTTGATGCTAATCATATTAAACATTTGAAAAACCAATAAATCAATAGTAAATCCATGGAAATAGTTTAAGAGTTTTAATTTTGATGTGATTAAATCCACAATTTTAAGGTAAGATGTAGAGAGTGTATTTAATTAAACTAGAAATTGTCACTAAGTATGCATAGAGTATATTTTCAAAAATTTATATTCCATGATCTATTTTGCGTTATTTTGTGCCTTAGAGTTTGTTTTATGACGTAAAACTAATCTGTAGTATAATAACTATAAATTTGACTGACATTAAAGTAAATTATTTGATATGGTAGAATTTAGTTATAATTTAGTGAACCGATGTTACTACTTCATATAGCGATAACCGTTTGGAAAGTATTCAAAAACAATATTTTAATGGTACTAGTATATTATGGATTAAACCTATCTAAAAAAACTGAATTAGCATAAAACCGCAAAGAGGCCCTTTGGAAGTATGATGATCTTTTAGATCAGTAACTTTTCCTTACCTCTTTCAATATTTCTTTTTAACACTTCTATGTACTTTTTATACCTTTTAAAAATTACCGGTTCCAGTTCACTGGTTTAACAGACCTATTTGAAATTCTACGGGATTATTAACTGGTGTTGAGTAAACCAAATTCTTTAAGCTCTCCTAAACAAAAAAATGATTAAGGGTTAAATCACAAGACCGAAGAGGTCATCTATTTCCACTGAAAATCTGATTTGCAACTGCTATTATGGAACAGCTCTTTTAAATTATGGAAGTACAAAACAGTCCCTATGTCTAAAAGAATTCAGTAAAACTTATTAGCATATATAAATGTTAATCATTCTTAAGGCCCATTGTACAAAGTCGCGGAATGTAAGTTTTTCGAAAATATCCATTTTTCAGGTGTCATTTTACTGCAAAGGATAAGAAAAACAAACCTAAAACTAACTATTCAAAACATATTTCTGATCAAAGAATTAAAGATAGCAATTCGTATTTATTGATGCTGCGTATTGAGTATTTTGTCACCCTAAAATTGTTAAAATTCCAACGTTTTGGAAATCAATCTGTTCTTGTAATGAACGAAATAATAATGAAATGAAAAATTAACAAATAAAACTTTTTTAGAGAATTTTTTATTTATAGTTATTTATGCAACAAGGTGGGCGTTTTAGTCCAGGCGTAAATAGTACTTCCGGGGCGAGAACAGAGACAAATTTACGCAATTTTTTTGCGGAAAAGAATGAAATATCAGAACTAAATAATAATAGATGACTTCAAAGCTTTTATGATTTATTTCGAATTAATGTAGATAACTTTGCATTTAGTTGTCTGACACTATTTTTTATTTATTTCTGTTTGACGTTTAGATTGTAAAATAGTTATAAAATAGTTGGCGTCTTAAAAAGAATTACATCTAGTAGGTTTTGAATTTTGCTTGCATGTAAATTTTTATGTGCCCTAGATTGTTATTGGTAGTGTATTGCATTGCATTGGGAAATTCAAAGCATACTAGATGTAATTCATTCTAAGACACCCGGTATAATACCTAAGAAATGGGCGATTTACCTACGGGAGAGGTACTATTTAGGGAGATATATGGAGTAGGGTACCTACAATTTTTTTTTTTTGTTTTTGCTTAGAAGTTTGACATAGTAAAACCTTAGGCGTTCGTTATGTTTGTGCTGCTATTTCGTTTCGATTGCGACTTTAATGTCGATGAGAATAAACGTTTACTTTACTTCGTGTTCTGGAACAGTAATAGTTAGTTACGTGGCAACCTTAGTAAATTATCCTTTATGGACAAGCCAGATAATTTGGGGGGTGAGCGACGTAGGACGACAGTAACACTTTACAGGTACCGTCCTTGTAAAGACTCATTTACCAAGTCAGTTTAGACGACAGTAAACTACCTTTTAACAGGCAATAGGAAATAAAATATTATTTTATGCCCATTCGTGCAAACATAATTTATTTTCCACTGATCTATTATTTGTTGTTAATATCTGCCATACGAAGATATAAAGTAGTCCATAAGGCCCTAATGATAATGCCCGCTTGTTATGCCCTCTCATGCCTTCTCGAGAGGGCATAATAAGCGGGCGATATCGTTACGTCAGCTCATAACGCCCTAGGGCATTATGGACTGCTCTGCAAGCTTTTCAAGTTATTTGCGTATTCAAAGTGGAAAATAAAACGTCGTATGCACCTCGAGCGATTTATAAATCCTTAGGCCAAAGGCCCTCAGTCTTGTAAAAGAGTCGCTCTCAAAAGGGCATAAACATCTTCATAATACCATTGATACATAAATAACTACTAGGCTGGTGTTTTACGTGATTTTTTCTTGTTATTTTGCTATGGAATAAAGCCCCTATATTCGTTTCCTGCAATTTTAAATCCCCCTGTATAATCGTTGCAAGTTGTAATTGACCAACCAACAGTTTCCACGAAAGAAATATAAATTTCAATTTTTACTAATTTCATGTCAAAGTTATAACACATGAGATAGTTATATCCTTTTCCGTAAATTTAACATATGCTTGTGTTTTCCTGTAATTGTAGTATTTTCGTATAAAATAACAATAATTATTTTCAATCAATTTTGTATACAAATAGTATTTGTTACAGAACCGCAAAGCATTGAGGATTGGCCAAATAAAGTTTACGGAGAACATTGTTTCGCCACAGTGTTTGGGATTTCTAATATAATAATTTTTATTGGAAGAGAAAACAATGGCTGCCATAGTAGATTACTACAATCACATCTTCTATGATTTAGCAGGTATGTAACACATAAAAAAACTACCAATTTCTTACCAACGTAACGCTATCAATAAATGATAACATATATTTCGGATAACTTAAATTTTTTAATTGTTTGTACATTTATAATCGATTTTCATATAGATCCGAGGACAGCTAGTTGGCCCCTTATGTCGTCGCCATCTGTTCCACTTGGAATAATAGCAATGTACCTTATTACCATTTATGGGGTACTGCCGTTGTATATGAATGATAGGAAGCCTTTCCAAATTAAATCCGTAATAGCAGCATACAACATATTTCAAGTTGTGGCCTGTGTGTTTATTGCACATGGAGTAAGTACAATAGTAATATGTTAACACGTTCGCTGCGGGTGTCTACCATGCCTGTGTATGGCGGAAGTGTTTTTTATATTTCGCCCTTTGTTGTGTTGCTATATGTCATCTGCCTTATTGGAAACACTCCCACTGTAGGGATTTCGTTCTCTCCTTTTGAAATGATTTTTAAGACTCCATGGTTGCCAAAGCCGAATTGGGGAATCGCAGTAGAGTCACCGCTAGATTTTTGTGGCGCCGCTGGGTAGATACGGTTTCATCATGAAACTGGTCTATAAAAAAATATTGTACCACAAAAAATGTAATTTAACAATGAACAATATTTTACTGATTCTATTAGATTATCACATACGCTAAGAATATGCATGACTAAACAAACTAAAATGAATAACCAATATAACTTACAGAAAATGAAAGATATTAGAAGTAATAAATGCACAGTCGACCTTCTTTCAATATGACGCAGAGCATGCTGTAACTTCTAATATTTGTACCTAACCTTAGGAATAGCACTAACGTCACTTTTGACAGCTGTTTGAACACTGCTAAAGTTATTATAAGATTTTGTAAAATATATCCTCAACATGGAAATGAAGCCAAAGCTTAGTTTATTTTATTAGCCTTTTGGCACTTTGAAGGTATATTTTACAAAATCATGCTATGATTGCTATGTTTAAACAACTGTCAAAAGTGACGTTAGTAATATTTTTAGGTTAGGTTAGTACTCTGCAAAACAGCCTGCTCTGAGTCATGTTGAATATATTAAAAAAATCATGTAAGAACCTGTACCAAAAATTCTAGTTGGTAAAGCACCTATGACATCATTTATAATAATTCATATTCTTTTTTGGGTATTTTGCCACTCTGCAAATTAAAATTATTAAATAACGTATTAAATAACGCACGTTTCGAGAGACAATCTGCCCTCGTTGTCAACGATTAACAATTAAAAAGGAACAAGAAAACTTAGCTTTTTCACGGAGATTGAAAACCACCAACCTCCAATGAATTGCTTGACATCATAATTTTCATGTCGCGTGCATAAACATCAACTTTTAGCACTTGTTGCATAAATAGCTACCGGATGGCCATAAATACCTGAGATCCCGGTAGCCATGAAATTAGCTACTTATAAATGTTGGTTGGCATTATATTCCAATTACGATAAGTATTGATACCTATGTAATGTAATAAAATGCAATAAGAGGAGGGGAATGTGCCCTGGATTCTGCAGTTTAGCCTACTACTCGATTATTAAAATCTCCTGTTCTAACGTTATTACTTATTGCAATCTGTAATAATTTTTGACAGATAGGAATTTTAGTTGTGATGACAGTAATGACATTTACTTTAGTTGGATTCATCGCTTTAATAAAGCGGTGTTGATTCCAAAGGTAATGTGATATCAGATATTTATGGCCACCCGATATTATGTGACAGTTCTATTAATGTAATACATTTGGTGAATGTTAATTACAACGTAAGAAAACATAACGAAGCTATATTTTATTACTATTTCGACACTTACATTCGCTTGAAGACATTTCTTATCTCATAAATTTGTTGGTTTGTTATGGACAAGATCTAGGCATGCGAAGTATTAGGTACCTTATACTAAATTTCATATAAGAATGCAGTAGGTGGTGCTTTAAACTCAAACTCAGTTTTACACTAGGAAGATATAAGTTTGTTTGACTGCTAGTGTTTTACAATAATTTTGTCTTAATATTATTCAAATAAACGTTGTATAGGTTTTTCTTTTGTAGTTTTAGGATTCACAACGAATGTCAAATTGACAATTTTGAACAAAATATTTCTTTTTCAGATGGTAATGATGACTTTGTTTCGGCCAATCACGGCAATAGTTATAATTACTACATAGTTCCAAGTATTGCATGCTTATTTAAAATTCAGTTTGGACACCAACTGCTGTGGTCATATGGTCAAAGTCCTACTTAGAATTTTGCCGACACTAAGGAGTTCCAACCCTAGCAAGGCATCTTTTACATGCTACGGATCGTAGTAACATGGGACACACGGCTTTACATCACTACCGAATGTTTGTATTCTGCGAGGGGTTCATCCACATTTAAACATTAAGAACAAAATTACGGGAATTTGGAATTGAACTCTCGACGCTTAGATCAGTAGTCAGAATACTTATTCACTGAGCTACTCAGCTCGGTATTTCACACATTTAAGAAGTACGAAAATTAAATTACAAGTTGACACTGCCAAACTAAACCTACTCAAGGATTTTAGATTCATAAAATTAAATTTAAAAAATACTATGAATTTGACTACCTAGTATAATTGAATAATGGGTTGCATAATTTTGTCCGCGGCATTAAAATATAGAGTATGTACTTTCAGGAACAGCAAAATTTAATATTACTCATCAGGTGATAAAAAATTAGAAGATTTACAGAAGCGAGGTTTCATTGGAATTCAGCCTTATATATTTTTATGTTATTTATTATAAGAAATTAGCACAATAGGTTATAATGAAGCTAAAAAAAGCTCCCCTGAAATGTTATTTTTGGGTGTCACTGACCTCCGTGGCTCCCGCAGCTCCTCTGGCGCTAGGTATACGTATATATTAATGAAAGATTAGCCCGTCATTTTATTGAGTAGAAAAAACACAACTACATTCAGCAAAAAAATGTGGTATCACCTGTTTTTTTGTAAGAAAGCTTGAGTTCTTCCAAATATTAAGTCTTATTACTAAATGTTGTCTAAAAAATAAACTGCGAAGAAAATGAAACAAAAAACACAACTAAGGGCCGGTTGCAGAAAGCAATGTTAAGTCTGGTGTTAGCTAACGCGACGTCAAAGTGAACAAAAACGAATCAAATCTCAAATGTTTATGGTAACTAATACATTAGTAAACAAAATTTGATGCGATTTTGTTCACCTTGACGCGACGTTAGCTAACACCAGACTTAACATTACTTTCTGCAACCGGGCCATAGTGTGGTAAATATAATAAAGTGGAAAATTAAGAACAACGAAATTAATTGAAAATCACTGCTTATATTCGCCTAGGAAAAGACGCTTAAGACTTCTGATGTAGTCTTGGCCTATCAGGTTCTATTCTGCAATAATAGCTGCTTCTAGCTGATCCAGGGTTGTTGGTGGGGCATCTGTGTTTTTAGTGCCCGCCCAACACTGTCCCAGACATTCTCTCTCTATTTTCTATTAGATTCCTATCTGGACTTCTTGTTGGCCAGCTGCCGACCTCATTTAAGTAATATTGAATTATATTAGCTACGTGCGGCCTCGCATGGTCGTGCATTACAAGAAACTGTAGGCCTATGAACGAGGCAAATAAGACCGGAATGTGGCTCTAAAGCATGCATTATGGAGCCATTGCGAAGGACCACAAAGTCCGTTTCAGCCTCCAAATATATGTCACCCCAGACCGTAATTGACCCGCCTCTGAAATTTGTGGCGTTCTTGAAGTTGCACTGGCTCTAACGTACGCCGTCTCTTCGACAGTCAAAGCTGATCCCTTCCCGTTTGTGATGTAATGTACAGTATACATCTAGATCTACATACCCAATGATACAGTGTGAGCCGAGTAAAAACACAACCACCGAACCACCAATTAACTTATAACTGTCGCTGTACAATACATTTTTGAACACGACTATACACATTTCGAACATTACTCGAATGATTTTTATACAGCCTTGCCCCGGCCTAGTATATTCCCCAGTTTTCCTGTATCTACGTACGATTTTTGAAATCGTCAATTCTTGTACACCTATCACCCTGGCCACATTGGCATTGACTTCTACCATCTTGAATTAAAGAAATGGCTCGGATGACTTCTTCGTGGCGTAAGTTACGTACAAGACGAACTGGAGAACCAATGTTCATTTTAATCAGCAAGGCAAGAAAGTCTTTCATGAAAAATACTTAATAAATAACAAAGGGAAAAATTGCAGTTTTAGACTTACCAGTTTTATTTAAATAATGAGGGGATATGGAGTATCTAAGACTTAAGTAATTGTGACATACAATTATTTTAATTTTACTTAAATAAAAAAGACAGGTGCCAGCAAATCTTTAAATAACGATAAGTGTATCCAGGTATCACAGATAATTCGCAAGAGAAAGAACACAAATCCAGGTAGCAGTAACATAACTAAAACGTTGTACTAATATCAATGTATCATAATCACAGATAATAAATAGCATAAAAGCCAGTACAGGGTACAGCTAATTATTCCATAAATATATGCAAAAATCAGCTGCACCTCAAACACAAGCTCGAATAGTATCGTGAGTAATCTAACATGTATACTATTTTAAAATGTACAAATACAGACTACGTTAAGTACAGCCAACAACAGATCAAAAGTATAGCGGATGCAAAACTAGACTCCGAGGACGAAAATCATTAATGGTATTAGTTTAACCGTTCAAATGGTCTCTGAACGGTACCCATGAAGTTTGTACAGCAAACTGCGATTAACAGCAAGAGTTCAATAGCAAATATAGGACCCACTGGATTCTGAGGGAATCCAGGCAAGATCTGCTCGCCAACCAGTATAGCAAGGTAGTTAATACATTAATACATAATTTTTAAATGTATCTATATTCTTGATATATACATTATAAAATAATGTTTCCTACAAATAATCGCAGACACACAATTACTATTAGAAAATGTTATAGACGGAGGAAATTTTCTATAAAGCCCATTAATCATTAGAGAAAATGTGAGGTGTTCACATTGTATATGTTAGTTCCAAAATATGCCCTTTTTTTTATGGGTAGAAACCTGAGCTATGTGCAAAGTATTAATATTATTTAACTAATAGTTTTTGATTTAAAGTAAAAATAGGCAGAATTTTATTTTTTAAGGTGTTCGCTCTGTGTATATTTGACCGAAATTTTCTGTTTCGTGCCAGGTGGACGTATAACTTACATGCAAAATATCCTCTTCTTCCAATAAATAGTTTTTGAGTATACCGCCAACAGACAGAGAGACAGACAAACAGACAGCCAAACAGATAACAGGCAGACAAAAAGACAGACAGACAGACTGTTACATGGCAAAACGGTATTTACGGCACAAAAACAGGCCGCACGTTGGCGGCCTCAGATTTGTTACGTATAGCGGAAATTGCTATATAAAAGTAGGCCACAGTCTTTATTTGATTATAATAAAGCGACAAATTGGTTAAATGCAAGTGCCATTCACCCCAACGGCGTTACGGCTTTTACATGACAAACTTTTGTTATCTCAAAAAACCAAATGTTTGGATTCTTAATTTTTTCTGGCGTTAATATTAAAGTTAGAGCAAAACTGATAAAAACATATTTTGAACTTTTTATAGACTTAAAGATTATGTTATTAATTTTTTATTCGATGTTTTGTCTTCGAGCAATCATATCAACTTAGTTTTTTAAAATATGGTTCTGATCATATGTTTTCAAATTTTAGAAGCACTTTCCATTCTGAATTCATCAATGTACTACACATTATGGTTTAATTGCGTTTTGCGCCATTTTATCATTATCAAGGAATTTTTGAATGCGGACCTGTATCCTAAAGCATTTCATACGTTGTTTCAGCTTTTGTAATTTAAAAAACTAATGAACTACACTCAATGTTTTTTATTTCTAATTTTAATTTTTTTATTAGTATGAAAAGTACCTAATCAATAAATATATTATAGAAAATTAGTTGTATTTCAAGACCATACGCGATTATTAAAGATTAAAAACGTCCAGAGTTACTTTAACTTAGAGATACTTACCCAACATACTGTACGGACCTATTTTTACAAAAAGTATGAGAAATACAGGTTCGCATTTTAAAATTTCTTGTTGGTAATGATGAAAAGATGCTATAAACATCTATAAACCATAATGTGTGGTAGTGTGGTACATTGTTGAACTGAATATGAAAGCAGCTTCTAAAATTTGGTATTAGAAAATTAGGACCGTATTTGAAGCGAAATGAAATTGATAATGTTTGCTTGAAGACGAAACGTGGGATAAAAAAATTGATAACGTAATATTTAAGTCGACTAAATGTTGCCATAAAGAAGTTTTGCCAGTTTCGCTCTAACTTTAATATTGACACTAGAAAAAAATAGAATTAAGAATCCAAAAATTCCCCTTTTTAGATATTTAAAAAACTAAGAATCAAAGCAAGGATTACATAGGTATCATAAATTTTGAAAGGTAAAATTATTTCCACTGCAGATATTAAAAAAAATACGGGGTGTTCTATTTAAAAATCCAAAGTTGATGCAATTTTCTGTTAAACAGGAGGTGCTACAAATAACTAAATTCGTGATTTGAAATACCCATAAAAAATCTTGGCACTTTCCTCATTTAACCTAACTTGTAACTTCAAAAATAAAGAAGTTAGCAATGATAAACAAATTAAAATTGACACCTGTATATAGTATTAGGGTGTTTCACCAGTAGTACAATTTTGAATAAAGGATGGGGCAGTCAAACCTGCATTTTTGAAATGACTGTAAGAAATAAACGGTTGCATTTTTAAAAATTTTAATGATACCATGTTAATCTACGTTAAAAAGCATTTAAGAAACATTATTCAGTGTTTAAAAATAACATTATTAAGATGTCGTCTATCTCGATCGATGACTGAGAGTGAGAATACGTCAGGAAATCGAAAGAATCCCTCAGCAGAT
>CALNHX010012764.1:0-22697 GCA_940337035.1 Agriotes lineatus
GGTGCATCGGTGCTGCTTTGTATCTTGCGCACGTAATGCATCTAATGATGGTTTTGGAAATGGTCTGCTTGGCCCTTATTTTTCAGTATTTTCTTTTTACGGAGGCTAATGCTGCTTGACTACTTCCGTGTAATGTCCGATGATGAGCGTTCCGGATGATCAGTTTTGCCAGATGATTGCTGCTGGCCATGATGATAGGGTGTTTCTCATCATAAGGTAGCAGTGAATGCTGTATCCTTCCCCCCACTCGAAGTATCCCGTCGTCATCTAGGAATGGACGTACGTTGAGTAATGTAGTTTTGCTGTCCACCTTTCTGCCTTGCTGGAGCAGATGACGTTTTCTTGGAAAATCGTGCCTTTGTGCAGATTTGATGATGCACTTAAGGCTTTCACGTAGTTTGGTGGTGGATAATTGCTGGACTGCTACGACTTCCTTCCTGCATTTCTTTATTAACTTTTTGCAGTAGGCGATTATTCTAATAATTTTGCTGAATGATGAGAATCTTTCCAGTACATCAGATGCTTCACTGACCGCTGTGTGTAGAGCTACCTGCTGGGGTTTCTCTTTTTATCCTTCCGTGGTGACTATCGCTGGTGTCTGGGCTATTATTCGATCCTGGGTATCTTCATCTGTTAACCATTTAGGGCCATGGAACCATAACGGGTGGTCACGTAATTTGGATGGTTGTGTGCCTCTTGTGACCAAGTCTGCTGGGTCTTGACATGATTTCAGCACTGTTTTCGATGCACTCGTGTATTGTAGCAACTCGGTTTGCCACAAAATTCTTCCATTTTTCTGGATTTCTTTTTATCTAGGCCAAGGTGATCATTGAGTCTGTCCAGGCATAGATCTCAACGTCACTTAACCCCATGGTTGAGATGGTCTTCGTTAATAATTTGGCTAACAATTCAGCGCCACATAATTCCAACCTCGGCAACGTCTTCTTCATCTTGAGCCTGTGCCACCTTTGATTTGGCTGCGAGTAGCGTCACTGTTGTGGTCCCTGATGGTAAAGGTTTTTTCATGTATATCGCCGCCCCATAAGCTATTTCTGAGGAATCGCAGAACCCGTGCATCTCCATGTGGACGTCTTCTTCATGATTTGTTCTTTTTGGAATGTGTACCTCTTCTACGTCCTGCAATATCCTTTGGTAATTCCACATCCCATGAATCAGTATTCATCCGACCCATCCGACCCATAACACTTGTATCAGTAGCTTGGCAGTTATGATGATTGGCGCTAGCAAGCCCAGTGGGTCGAAAATTTTCGCTATTTCTGACAGAATCTTCCTCTTCGTTATCTTCTCCTCTGGCTGCTGCTTGACTTTGTATTGTAGCAAGTCAAACGCTGGTGACCAATGCACTCCCAATGTCTTCCTAGTCGCATCTTCTTTTTCCTCTATTTCGATGTTGGTGCTTTCTTCAACATCTGATAGGTTGCTAGCCCATTTCCTTAGATTGAACCCTCCAGTTTTCAACACCTTGGTCAATTCGCTTTGGATGCTTCTTTCGTCTTCTTCGGAATTGGCTCCTGCTAAAAGATCATCTACGTAGAAGCCTCTTATGGCTATCTGAGACCCCCTCTGGAAGTGGTGCTGTTCATCTCTGGCTAACTGCTGCAGAGTCCGGACTGCTAGGTACGGAGCAGCGGTTGTGCCATTCTCACCGTCTCTCTGTTTTGGAGAACCTCCACACAATCTTCTGGTAGTGCTGATCATCCTCAGCTATATGTACCTGTCTATACATTTTATCGATGTCTGCCGTTAATTCAAACTTGTACTTCTTCCATCGTAGAAGGATGTCTGACAAATTTTTTTTTAGTCTTGGCCCTGTGTGCATCATTTGGTTCAGACCTTTCCCACTGGATGACTTGGGCGAAGCATCAAAGACTACCCTCAATTTGGTTGTTTCGCTGTATTCTTTTATGATAGCTTTGTGAGGAATGTAGTATCCTCTTTCCGGATCACTATCTTGATCCATCTTCTTCATGTGTTCTAAGGAAAGATACTCCTTTATGAAGTTTTTGTATTCGGACTCCAATTTCTTGTCAGTCTCAAATCTTTTTTCCATTTGCAGCATCCCGGCAACTGCTCTTCGTTTCGATTCTCCCAATTGACTTGAGTCTTCTTTGAACGGTATGTTCACTACATAGGTCCCATCTTGCGTCCGACAATGGGTTGCTCCGAACTGTTGTTCACATTCTTGTTCCTGCTGTGAGATTTGTTTCTCCATTAGGACCTCTTCCATCTCCCAAAATTTCCTGAGGTGGTAACGCTCTTCCAGGTTAGACACCATACTCACCACTCTCATGTTGGGTTGTTTTGTTGCTTCTACTGCCCCCGATAGGATCCATATGCCACCATTTCTGTTTCTGTCTTCTTCATTTCTTCTAGGGGTATATATTTGTATTGTTATGGTTTGTTGTGATAATTATTAATTGACTTACAAGGTGTGTTTTTATCAATTATAATTTCAGACTTAAACTGATTAAAATATTGTTGTTTTGTATTTTTATTTACTTGACCCAAATAAATAGTATTATCCCCTTTCTATATTTTATTTATCTGCAATTTATTATCGTAACGCTAGCTCGGCAAAACAATCAACTCCATTCCCAGGGGTGAATTCCTAATAATTTTTAAATTTTTACTTAAACTGATGCGCCACTGTGCACCCGAATTAGTTCCAAATACGCAGTCGCTAATGTATGCAATGCTGTCAAAAACACAAAATGGTTCGTATTGTGCGGCAAGCGTTGTTACTTTAAAATCAAAATTTGTGAACATTCGAAGAGGTATTTATTTAAATCGTAGCGCTTTGGCGGTTATTATTATCATTTGTTCCAGGAATTAAATTGCATGTGAGGTCAGAAGGGACGCCGTCCGATTTTTGCAATTGTTTTATTTCCGCCTAACCTCAAACCTGTGAAAATGATTCTAATTTGAATTGCCCCTTCGCTGGATGCTAGCATATGCTTGTATCTTGATAAGCAAGGTTTGGTCTCGCATGCACACCCATTTCTAGATGCTCACACTAATATTTTTAGGTTAAAATAGTACCTTAATATTTGAGGTGTTCGCTTCAAAGTTCGGCAAGGACCCCAGCTGATATCTTCCTCTGGAACGATTTCCCCCGGTGTTTTTGCTGGTTGTCAGTGTCCTGCACTCCTGCCTGATGCGTCGCAGTAAAAAGTACTGACTCTGAACCCTATTTTCGGCTGGAATTCAACTTCGAAATTATCATGTGATGGCTACCGGTACTCTCGGAGATGCTCTTGATGGAAATTAATTTTATTGTTGCGGATATCGCCACTAACGTTCCCACGTGAACCTTAACACTTGGTCAACAGGACGATGCACTTTTTAGCTCGAAATATTTAATTTTATTGTATAGAAACTTTTGTTGAAAATGAAGCACAAAATTACATGTTAAGCTTCTAAATTCATTCATTTGTTCTCTTCTTTTGTAGTTTAAATTGGGCAGCTCTAATATGAAAACAAAATCCTTTTGTTATTGTACCTGTTCGTCAGTAGGTCCCATGCCGTTTCGTAATCAGAGGCGTCGAGATGTTTGATTAATTTACTTGCCTCGCCTCTGATGTATGTCTTGAGGTACTGCATCTTCTCTGCATTTTCTAATGTGCCATTGTTGTGGATAAGTCGCCCAAAAATGTCGCGGAAGGTTGTCCAATTTTTATAACTTGCTTCAAAGGTTGGCATGGTAATTTTTTGCAGTAGGATGAGCAACCTTTCTCGTGATCGAGGCTGTTCATTTCTCGGGATGTTACTTATTTTATTAAATATTTGAGCTATTACCTGGTTATAACGCTCTCGCATTTGATTGTAAGCTTCGTTCATAAAGTAGTCCTCAGCCAATTCTTGTTCACATCCCAGAATCTCCTCATGACCTTCATGATGTTCGTGATGTTTTCCACTGCTTGCATATTTTGCTGGCCTTATGCTCGTAGACCATTTTCATCTGGGCTTGTTCTAATGCTGGCACTGCCTCGTCCAGTACCTCGCTAAATAATCGCATTTTAATTTCTTGTTTCTTAGGTCTGCCTACTTGTTCGATGGGGTTTTTCATTTTCTCAATTTTTAGGCCATTATTCTCCTCGCTGGCTGAATTTAATTTCTCCTTCCATTCGGGTATGTAATTTGCAATCACTTGAAATCTTTCCTTTACCTGACTGTAGAAATCCTTCTTAAGGTACTCGTGATCAGCTGGAAGTCGCTTTTGTAGCTCGATTTCGCTGTTCTCTAATGCCTTCCAGAATCCTTCCAATTCATAATCCCGCTTGGCTAGGTACAGTTGTTTTTTCCTGCTTCCGGAATCCTTTTTCATATTTGTGAGCAACTGGCACATTTTGTCTGCCAGCTGCTTCTGTTCCTTTATTACTGGTTCCATGTCGTCGCAGCTTCTTTGCTGGCGTTGGAAGTAACCTCGTATAATAAGTACTATCTTATCACTTTCCACTTTTCCGATTTTCCTATTTCTTAACGGGACGTATGCCGTTGAAGATTCTTCTCGCTGAACGGCGGAAGCCCTTGGAATCGTATTTCTTAGCAGGACATATGCTGCTAACACTTAATCTTGCCCCTGTGGCGGGAATCCTTTTGTACTGAGTCGTAGGATGCTTTTCCTCTCGCCAATCTGTTCACAGAAAAGTACATATCAATCTTGTTGCGAGACCTTCAAAATTTTCATACGGATATGGCAGATCCGGTTTACTTGCTTAATTTGCCCAGAGTTTGGATCCGTTCCGCATGTCCCAGGACTGTTGATTGATGCACTAACTTCTGTTCTTCGGTTTTCATTTCGGAAGAACCTATGGGTCCGCGATGTTATCTTGATTTGAGGAGACCAATTTTCTCCAAAATCCAGCTTCTTCGTAACCGGGGAGTTGTTGGCTCGACGTACCAATGTTACCTTCCCAATTTCCAATTCGAAAGATAGAATTTTATAGTATTGTAGAACCACGTTGTTTCTTGACAGGAGATAGAACTTGTCGGTTGCTATAAGAATTAACGGGGGTTGCTCAGGCCTTATCAACCCTTTACAGACAATCTTAGCTTTCGTCTATCGTTACAAATAAACATACTTTCATGATTTACAGTATATTGATTTAGAAAATAACAGAGAGGCTTATATACGATTAAATGTGTGTCGTGTTTTTAACCCACTATCAACATAAACTAAAGAGCACGATAGCATGCACTTAATGTAGCGTAATCATATACATTGGTCTCAATACGACCTAGTGCACTTCTCATAATGCAAAGCTTGGCAAAATACTTGCTGTACTAATTTGTAACTTGATCCAGTAAGTCGATAAAAACTGTTGAGTCTTGTTTACAAACACTTATCTGGCACTCTTTAAACTAGTTCTTGTAGCCTAATTACATGCACCTTTGTGTTTACACGATTTTACTTAGTTTTACTCTTTTTTGTTAACACATGGTCAAACATAAGTTTGAACAACTATTCTAATTGCAAGATATTGATATGGTTAAGGCTCCACTTTGTTTTGCCTACAAGTTCAAGTTTATAATTATATTTTAGTTAACTTAAATCGCCCTATTTATTTAATTTGGATATTCAAAATTATTTTTCCGGCTAGCTCCTGAAAATGAGAGTGGATTCCTTTTATCTAGATTGCTTATTCTGAAATTTGATGTTCCGATTTTAATTATGACAATTCAAAAACCTCTGTCAAATGATACGTCAAACCAACTTTGAAAATTCAATCGCAAGTACTTGATCGTTACATCTGTTATATGACAATCTCAAATAGTAAGTACTTCCTTAATAATTAATTCTCTTTTAATCTTTATTTTATTTCAGTTTTTATTTGATACCTAGATTAATTTACCTTTTATTTGAACTTATCACTCTCCTCTGCAGAAACCAACCCGTTATACTCTGCTACTGATCACAACCGCTCACCTCAAAGCCGCGGTGAAGACCTCCACTGACAACCAAACTGTCAAACTGCCAAGAATCAGGATCCGTATTAATCCAGGAAAAACTAGTTTGCCTCAGGAATCAGCCCATACAGTTCCCTCACAGCATGGATCCAAACAGATCCCAGTAGTAGTTGTTTCTCTTCAATATTCAATCTAAACCACTCTTCTGAAGTACGCCACAGCTCAGCACCCAGACCAAGGACAAGACACCAGACCTCAATTGACAAGCCCCATAAACATGCTCACTCTGCCAATGACTTCCCTGAAACTCTTCTTCTGTGTAACTAGCTCGTTGTAATTCAACTCAATCGACTCACAATCTCAAATGTAATTCCACAATAAACTTAATTCAATATTTCTTTCTTTTTATTTTCTTCTGTAGATTAGCACTGCTTTAGTTAAATCTTCTCACTATATTCTTAATCTTCCTCCATTTAGTATGCTCATTTTCTTATTTTTAACATTTCCTTGTATTTCACTATGCGAATTTTTTATTAACAGCAACCCTTTTATACTCCAAACATTTTTAACTTTTCAAGAAGGGTATATTTAATTATTTCTAATTACAAAAATCGATCACATCTTTTCATTTTCAAATTTGTTATTAAAATAATGAAAACAAACTCCTTAACTATATTGCTTACTTTCTCCAGCCAACACTTTGTAAAAGCTTTATTTGGTTTCTACCCACTATGTGCAATAGTCTATCTCAAAAAAGTTATTACCGTCCAATATCCCGACAAACCAATTTCCCGACAGCCAATATCCCGACAGCCACTTTCCCGACAAGCATTTTCCCCGACAACACTTTCCCCTACATACATATTACCCGACACACATTACATTACATTACATTTCTCTACGTAGAAGAAAAAAAATACATTACATTAGAATGCATTTCTCTGAGCGGTGAAAAGGCAATAGGCCTTTTTACCTTAAAAATGGTTGAATAGATACTTTACGCGCTTATATCCTGTGGACAACGTACGCCGTTGCTAGGTAACCAGAAAATAATTATATTTTAACTGTCAGTTTTCGGAGTCGTTTATGTTTGAATCGGGTATCATGGTGTATGGCGCTACGGTCGCAGGAACAACACTCCTTCTTGATGGGTTCGTCTACGTTCGATCCCGAAGCCGCGGTACTAAGACATATTGGGATTATTGCTGGCTTTGATCGCGCGAATGTACAGCACGAGCAGTTACTACTGAGGCTGCTAACCCCGGCGGAATCGTAGTAATGAAAGGCTCCGTGAAGCGGCATACTCTCATGCTCCAAATCGAGAAGAGTGAGAGGTGGAGATGGTAGTGCAACGAGTAGAAAGAATTGCCGATGGACATTCTGAGCAGCCTCCGGCACAAATTTTAAGGGTACAATTGGCAGGCGTCAATCAGGGTGTTTTGTCACAAATTCCGGAAAGGAAAAACATTAACGTGCCATGCGGCGGCAGCGTCGCTGCGATCTACCGAGCAACCCCAATCCCAATAACATTAGAGAAGAGTGGCGCAACCGATTTCCGTTGGTGGTCGGCAAGTACCACCCTGATCTCTATAGCGCGCTGACAGAGTTCCAAAAGGAACAGGCCGACACTGAAATAATTTTGACTGAATTGAGCCTGGAAAGATCTGTAAAGGCAGAACCGAAGAAAAAATGGCGGGCGACACAATCACAAATTCGGAATATTATCTGCAATCTCTGGCGCACACGATTGTGCTTTTGTAAAAATTGATCAATAAACTCCATGCACGTAATGGAAAGCGTTTTTTTTTTGACGGGGTAATAGTCTGTCGGGATATTGGCTGTCGGGATATTGGTTTGTCAGGATTTTTGCTTGTCGGGATTTTGGTCTGTCAGGCAAACATCCTGTCGGGATTTTTTATTCGGGATTTTGACCGGGAATGCGAAAAAGTATTTGTCATCATTGCCTAATTTCATAATATGTAGATATTACATTAAGTTACAATCCTTCTGTTTCTCAATCAGCCTCATATTATTAAATTATAAATTATATTTTCTTTCTTTACTAAATGCATATTAATAATTTAAATACCCAATTCATATTCAAATTGATCTTTATAATGTTTAATTACTGTAGTTTTTTAATCTTATTTAAAGTAATTTTTATACCACTGTATCCATATCATAACATAATTTATGTATGTATGTATTTGTAATATCTGTAACCTCATTTACCTTACGGTGTAGAGGCTTGTGCTTTGTACGCTAGCATCTGGTGCTACAATGCTCAACTTACTCCGGATTCGAGTTACAGAGTAGGAGCGCGCCTTTGGTTCTTGCGCAGCTTCCATCGTGTGCGGTGTGTGTCTTCGTGATGAGTTGACCTTGTTACTCTACTTCTTAGGTCTGTGGTTTTGAGTAGAGCACAGTTAATTTGGTGCCCAACTGTCAATGGTCTCACCGAGCCCGATTCCAATCGCCAAGACTGCGGTAAAATTCCGACTCCCGCGGGATTCGAACCGAGGACTTGCTTAATGCGGCTTCTTTGATTGCAAAATATCACGTAAATTATTTGAGGTGCAAAATATCTTTTATTTTACAGTTTCTAGTTCTGTTGTGGGGCATAGCCGTATTTTATCAATATCTCATACTCAAATCAAGAGTACTATGGTTTATCTTTGTAACGTTTCGCTCTGGTTTTAAATGCATTTTTAATAATATATAATATTAGGGCATTTAAAACGCCGCCACAATCGGTTTTTGCAACAATTGGAAAGCTTCAACCTCGTGCCAGTTTCTCGCTGTGCGCGAACGAAACGAACGAGCACGTTGATACGAGAGGAGGGAACGCGATAGTCCATAAAACCAGATCGCGCCGCGAACTGGAGAAGATTATTATCCCGACGGCGAAGACTCCACTTCTCCAGGCCGATCCTCGGGCTTCAGCTGGGGACGGCCTCGTGCCGGCCCAGCTAGACCGACCTAAACTAACCAGGGCCTTCAGCCAAACTTAGACCAGAAACCGACCTGAAGAATACGAACTAATAACTCGATTTCCCCCAGGTACCTGCCTATATAAACGTATTTCTGGACTCGGACTGCGTTTATTAGGATTCACTTGTAAACCTAAATCAGCAGGTTCGTCCAGCACAACTCTGCGTCAATCGGATTGCGCTGGCCGCACTCTTGTTATTACGCGAGGTTTGCTCCGACCGTTTGCCTGCGAATTGATCTTATATTTGGGCTATCGAAATAACTTTAATTCGTAGGTGAACGATCCTAGCAGTCCCGCGGAACGAATAATTCACAATTGAACTTGGCTGGAATATCGGCGATTTTCAATTGAGTTTATTCGGTGAAAATAAAGCTAGCCTCCGAATATAACGTCAACGAATGTAGAAATGTCCATAATTTAAATCCTGCGAAGTATTAAAACCCCCGTCAGAGTACAGTAACATTTGTACGTACGTCCGAGTTCGCTAGAATTATATATTGACAAATTACAAAACCAATCTCAAATTTTATGTAGAGGCTAGCCAAATATTGCAAAAATTGATACTTACTCCGTGATAGGATATATGGTCAAGACGTGCAGGCGACCTTCACACGCGTCGTGTTGTTGATAACATCGAATAGAATTCGACTTGCGGTCAAGGGTCAGCTGCACTTCCATGATATCACAAGGTCGTGCACGTGTATAAGTGTTCACTTAAATTAAACAACTCGTAGTTTCAATCAAGTCCCTTTACAATTAAAATAAATTAGAATCCTCCTGCTGTTTACATCGACACTTGTTGACATATTTAATTTTATTTTGGTTTTACAGTTTTACCAACTTTATCCCGCAGACCCTATACCGTGAAGTTCGCTGTCATACATCAGTGTACGAAAGGTAGCCTACCACCCAAGGAACCAGTCGTAGGATCCAAATTTGAATATAATACAATTTGTAGTTTATTTAGAATGAAAACAAATTTACTTAAGTTTTAGATATGTAATTAGTAGTTAATAAATGCATCTATTATTAAAGCCTGTTTCCTTAAATCAGTCAAAGTGTGAGTAATCAGGACCTTGACCAAATCAAGAGCTACCATTCAAAAAAGGCATAATTGATAATGCTACAGGGGTACTTTTCAAATTAAATATAAACTTGAAATTATTGTAAAGCCCCAGCAAGCATTACATCTTTATAACACCAATTACATCTTTGGCGGCAACTGCAATGCTACCTGCAAGAATATTTTGGGTTAACCGCATATGCAACGATAATAGCTCTGACCGCAAATGCAACTATCGCATCTACAACGACACCGTTTTTACCAGTGCCGATTTTGAAGTTTCCATTCACAAAGAGCTATACGTGAAGTGTTTTCTGAAACTGTCATTCGAGGACGCCGCTAATATTAAGTCAATCTTCATTTAGGAAAATTCAAGAGTTGAGTCTAGCCAGTAAATAATTCAAATGTGAATCGAAAGCTTCAAAATATCTGATACACATTTTTGATTTACCGTTTCTGGGACCAGAGGATGTTGACGACGGCTTTGCAATAGACCTAGATACAATTCGACCCACGTCAAACGCTTACACGAAATTAGCTGCTTTAATAAATACAAATATTGAAGAAAATTTCTGTTTTCTCCTCAAATCTGGGCAGAGTACTCGTCATCCCTAGAAAGGACTATAAATGCCTGTGAGTCGCTCCTTGAGAAATGTAATTGTTGTTTGTATACACCCCACCCTAACATAATAACTTTTGCCAATGTTTTACTCGACTTTCAAGTAAATCTGCCGAATATTATTTACGGTAAAAAAATATTTCTTAGGAAACAGTTCTTCGAAAAAAAAATGGAAGAATTGCAAAGCAATAGCCTGTACCATGTTTAAATTTGTAAAAACTGTTTCCTATTAGTTTTAACTGACGAAAGAGTATTAATCATTCTCTTATTGTAATGAAAACTTATATTACCGCTTCTGTGTATATATTTTTTGTTGTTAAGGAAACTTCCTAACTTGTGTATATAATTTATTAAAATAAAAATAGGAAATATAGAGTTACATTGATTTCTTAAGCAACAAATTCCTGAATGTATTTAATTTTTTTAAATATAATTCATGTTAGCCTTACAGTGAAATTATGAAATGAAAAGTAATATCGCCCTGAATGTTACTATTGCAAGTACATGAAAAGCTAGGCACTCATGATACTGTACGAGATAACTTAATTGCCTGGGAGACAATTTACCTATCACGCTTTTTCGAGTTAGACCGCTAGGAGACAAACAGACGATTATCTAAATGTGCTATAAAACATGGGCAAAATATATACCATACAAGAAGAAAGAAAAACACTTACCGGGGTATCGAAAGGACCAAGATTAGAGAAGAAAAGATAAATAAGGTAGTAACAAAAACTGGTGATAGTTTCTACTCCACAGGAACACCCACATGCTGGCCTAGTGATAAAGACAAGGTTTCATTCTCACTGTCTATTTATGTCTATAAGCATAACGACGAACTACAATGTAAAAAATTAAATTCTGAACTGGTATCAAACCACTCCTCAGTCATATTGAGCAAAGCTATAATTAAATTCGAGCAAACCATACACTAACTAACTCACAGTTGCAAAATAAATCTGAATTAATGAATTAAATCAAATGATCCGCTTAAAACAACGCAGCAAACACAGTTAAATAGAGGAAAATTCATAAAATCCATTTACAATATAACTTGGACGTATGCTGTAGAAATTTAAAAAAAAAATACGGACAGGAGAAAATTACAGCAAAGTGAATTACCTGCGGGTAAAAACCAATTGAAAAATGGGCTCACGGTTAGAAGCAGTGAGAAATGGGCGGGGTCTTAAGCTAAAACTGCATGTGCTTGTATATCGAAATAAAATATGTGGAAACGCATAAGCTAACTATTATCGGTTGGGCGCCACAATGGTGTTATGAAGCATTAATGAAGAGGCTGAGAAAGTCCCACTATTGATAACCTAGCTCTGAGTTTCGGAAAAATGAACGGTGGTCAGTGTCAGGATTTGGACCCTTTTTTGTACTTCTAAAATACTTAACTTCCAAATACGCTCGCTGCGCTACGGTTTACAAATGGGAATCAAGCGATAATTGAAAACCCTTTGGTACTTTTGGTTACCTATATTTCTCTGGTAGGTACAGCGGTTAAACAGATTTCCTCATTGGTCTCATCAACGGTAGGTGTCTCTTTTGTCGTGAAACGAGCTGTAATTGTGTCAGGCCTATCGTTTGCTACTAGTGCACTAGATGTCCTTTTCGTCATGATGCAAAACCTCTTCATAAAATGGCGTTAGTTATTGTGTCGGCGTTTGTTTTTCAGTTTTATTGCGTGTGCAAATATACCAGTGAATTTTTGCTAAGGTAAAGCCTATGTGTTTGCGGTATTGTGTATTTATACTATAGACTAACATAGTGATATTCCATTTCCTACAGTGTTAGACTTGTAAGTGCAATAGAGCCTTTTGCTAAACATAGTCGAGATAGTTGAACTTCGACATCAAGACATATACCGCTTACGGAGGAACATCTTAGATATTATGCAGAAAGTAGCGATGATTTTATTATGGAAATGTGAAAGTATTATGATGAGGAAGAAGATAACGTGGAGATTGAAAAAGAGCAAGATGATGTAATTACTGAAAACAATTTAAATGCAAGTAGCAGTGAAAACGTTAGTAGTGATGACGATATCATTGGTTCTGTGGTTGTTAAATCTGGAATTGAATTTCGTAAGAAATAATTTAAATCCATCCGCAGGGATTCCTGCAATACCTTAAAAAATAAACAAGACTTAACAAATAACTATCGAAGAAGCATTCAAACTGTTTATTACCCCTGAAATCGTGGACATAATTGTAGCACAAACAAATCATAAGGTAAATTTAGCTTATACAGAATGAAACAGCAGTCATTCAGATAAGAAACGTCATTGGCTACCTACAGATAGAATCGAAATATACGCCTAAGTATCTAGCGTTGCTATTTAACCAAGGAGCACTTAAGGCTTGTAAGAAACCAGTAAACATGTTATGGGCGTCTGACGAAGCTTATTGCCTGCCTATCTATGTTTCTACAATGTCTAGGAAGAGATTTTCACTGTTGACTGGATTTTTAAGGTTTGATGGGGTGGAGACAAGGGAAGAACGAAAATCTGTAGCTAAGTTAGCTGCAATAAGAGAAATTATGGAAACAGTTGTTACGAAATGTAAAACATTGCATCCAAGCGCTCATGTAGGTGTAGATGAGTAGTTAGTTGGGTTTCGTGAGAAAATACTATTTAGGGTTTATATGAAGAGCAAGCTGGATAAATGCGGATTAAAACATTGAATTCTTGCAGATACTGAAAGTTCGTACGTACACAACATGCTGGTTTATCTTGGAAAGGTCGGCCAACAGCCTGAGAAGGAACAAAAAAAGAGAGTGGTGATGAATAAGGTAGATCATGTACCTCCAGGCCATGGAATCACTACAAATAACTTTTTCACTAGTATCCCGTTAGCTGATGTTTTCTTAAAGAAAAATCTAACATTATGTGGTACTATGCGAAAGAATAAAAGAGAAAATCCGGGCGAATTATTGCCGAACCCTAAAAAAGAAAAACATTCCAGCCAGTTTTGCTTTAGTATACAACAACAGTATATTATTCAACGAGCGTGTAATGATGGCCATTACCCATGAAGATGAAACTTGCACCACGAGCGCTAGCGAGTGGTGTAATCATCTGAGTGGGCAATGGCCATTACACGTTAGTCGAATACTATACTTTATCTACAACTTTTAGGAAAATAACAATATTTTATATGTCTGTGAAGTTGGCCAAACCCAGGCAAAGATTTAGTAATACGTCAAAGGGAATCGTTTGTTTATCTTTTGTTTACGTTTGTTTAGCTATTTTCAGCGTTTGTTTACATTTCTGTATACTATAACCAGCACCCCTATTTGGGTCGGGCCAGCTTCACGGCAGCCAAACCCAAAATGATAAATTGACAATTTCTTGGTGCGAATCGTTTGTTTATCGTTTGTTTACGTTTGTTTAGCTATTTTCAGCGTTTGTTTACACTTCTGTATACTATAACCAGCACCCCTATTTGGGTCGGGCCAACTTCACGGCAGCCAAACCCAAACTGATAAATTGACAATTTCTTGGTGGGAATCGTTTGTTTATCGCTTGTTTACGTGTGTTTATCTATTTTCAGCGTTTGTTTACATCTCTGTATACTATAACCACCACCCCTATTTGGGTCGGGCCAAATTCACGGCAGCCAAACCCGAAATGATAAATTGACTATTTCTTGGTGGGAATCGTTTGTTAATGTTTGTTTAGCTATGCTCTGCAGAGTTTGTTTAAACCATGACCACCCCGTTTTGCAACAATTTTCTAATCACATAAAGTTATATCAAAACAAATTAGGTATTTCTGAAAGCGGCATGAAAGTGTCTACTTTCCTAACTCATTTAAGGCAGGGTAGTAGTTAATTTTCTGACTAGTCAGGAAAATACTCTACCCGGCTCAAATAAATAAGTACAAAACTAAATCAGCTCAGTATTTATTCTTGGCAGTAATAGTAATATAGGGTAAATTATTATTAATCCATCGAAATTGAAACATCTTGAATCATTTGTGATTAATGAGTAACGATGTTTTTTTAATGTAAGCGGTTTCAAAAAAATAGTATACATAATACGTCAGGAAAGCGTATTTACTGGCTTTTTATGTAATACACTATTAAACCTTATTGAACAGTCAACACATAAACGCCAGTTTAAAATAAGGCTGCTAATGAATCAGGAATTCAATCGTAGGGTGTGCACTCGAAGATATAGATAAAAAATATACTCTTTGAAATGATCTTGTGGATATAAATGTGAAGGAACCCATTCGATTTGCAATTGCAAAACACCAAAAAATACTTTCCGATTTTCTATTACTGAAAATTTATGAATTTTATGTGTACATTGCATTTACTAGCTTCTTTTTGAATATTCCTCAATGATTTTTAAACCAAGGGAAAGCTTATCATTTCTGGATTCAGATGATGTCAAATTAATCACGAAGTTATTTTTAACAAATGCTACAGAAATTGTTTAAACAAAACTGACCGGGAATGCGCGGTATAAATTTCATCATCAACGTATTTTGAAAACTATTGCACATAAAGGCATACTTCCGCGTATGGAGGTTTGTAGAAAAGAATGGAGAAATTTTGACTGGAAGAATTATCTCTATTGCTTTATTGTTGTAAAAAATACGATATATTTTTCTGTACGTGTTTTGAGTTTCATGCGTGACGCGCTTTGCCGATTACTGAGGTACACCGCGATACAAATATACCATGCTTGCAAATCATTTGTATGCATTATACTTACTCATAATTATATTACGCTGTTTGGTTATACGTGAATAATGTCATTTTTAATCACTAAAAAACAGAAACTTAAACATTAATTTAGTTGCGAACAAAACCATTAATAGTAAGTACTTCATGTTCTTCATCTATTTATTATAACTTAAGGGCGAAAATATATAGATATAAAAAATGATTCAGTGATTTCCTCATAAAGCAGCTATAAGAGCAAGAAAAATCAGAAGGAAATGAAAAATCGTAGCTACAGCTTTTTAAAGAAACTGCCAGTTTACAAAAAATATTATTGATCATTGTACTAACGCTGTCTACTTTAAAAATAATACACTTTATTGCAAGCTAAATTTTTTGGTTTATATTTTCATAATAATAATTATTAAGTTTTATTGTCCATATAGGCCTAATCCAATAGGTTACAAAATATGATTTCAAAATTGTCAATAGAAAAAACATTAACATAATAAGATAAAGTCTTTGCCATGTAAACCGTTATACGTCGCTTTACAAGAAAAGCACTGTATACAGAAATATGAGTTTTTAAAGCAAATTAATAGCGCTTGACCCTCACAATAGCAACCTATTATACATTTCGATCCAGCTTTGTTACAACTACAGTTAACAAAACATTTTCTAAATTTACACGTACAACAAACATTTTCGTAAGTTACATTGAGACGAACACTTAGTTATTAAAATTGAAATAAGCACATTAGCCTTCAAATTCCAACCAGAGTTAATTGGATTGAGAATTTCTGGATTTATCGTAGTCGCATTTTTCCAAATAGTTATTTGATACGTCGCTCTCAAAATGTGTTGGTAAAAAGAATCCTTAGTGGGTGGTAAATTTCTAATATCATATTCGCTGTGTACAATGGTTTCTCTTCTAAAATTATCGATAATTTGATTAGGAAACAAAAAACAAAATTGCACTTTGAAATTCCACAACTCTTGTCAGTCTTAGAAGTGAAGCACTCAAGTACATCAAAATTCCTTTTCACCCGGCTACAAAGGGCCTAGCAAACATTTCTAAAGAATCGGGCCATAAAGTTGTGTATGGTTCAAACAACATTAGAAATTTGTTGGGAAATCCAAAGGACAAACTAAGGACTTTAGAGAGATCTGGAATTTACGAAATTAAATGTTCCCATTGTAATTCTAAATATATTGGGCAAACACGTCGTAGTTTTGGTACCAGGTTTAAAGAGCATTTAGCTCATTTTAGTTTCAACAGATTCGAGAAATCGAGTATAGCCCAACATATTTACGAAACAGGTCATAGTATTAAAGAGGACGACCTAAAAATTGTAAAGGCTTTAACTTCAACAAAACAACTAAACTCTTTTGAAAGCTTAGCCATTTTTAAGAATAATAAACTTTTGAACAAAGATGCTGGACCAATCCCGTCTTCAGTCTTATATCATTTGTTGAAATTAAATTGACGTTGGCCAAGTTCATTGGCCTTCGACCACGCCTCTGGGTCAGACAGTATAAATAGATATAACATGCGCGCGCTCGTCCACTTCCATTTGCGATTTGGTCGCGAACACTTCGCCTTTTCGCTGTGTAAGTTTTCTTAGCTACCGATGATGACAGCGTGGCTGTCGAAATACGTATTTAGCAGTTGTTAAATATATTTGTGGTGAGGGGTTTTAACGAATTTGTGATATCTAATATCAGATTTACAAGTGTGAAACAGAAATAAATATAAATTACAATACAGTGACAGAGGAATAATTATTCAATTATTTAAACACGATTAACTATGACATACTTGGAGATATTTTAATAGTTACTTTTAAAACATTACTGCAAACATTTTTGATATAAAGCAATAAGGCATATGCATTCATTACAATCATTGTCGAAATTGAAAAGTCGAAGAAGAATTGATGTTAGTGTCGACAATATTTACTAAATTTTTATCAATATTGAGCGTACACCATTGATCATTTGCTTGGAAATGTTTATCATTAAATCTGTCCGCACCTTATAAGTCCAGGAATATTAGACAAATTTTAAGGAAAACGTAAGAAAAATAATGTAGTCTAGATTTTTGACAGAAATGTTCCTTGGTGTCCTAGAAGCGATCCCTTAAAAGTCCCTCTGAGATGTCGTGTTAATGTTTTGAAGCAAGAAGCTGACGAAGCCGAGTGTTTATTAGAAAGAATTACGATAAAGTAAATTATCCGTTCATATTACAGAAAAATGTTATTACAAAAAATTTTCACAGTGCAAAATTATAGCCCACTGCAAAATTTCAGAAATATTGGGCCACTCTTATGAAACAGTGCGTATGAGATGGAGCAGCTTAAGGTCGAATTTCGCGTTAATGTGGACACACCGGTCAAAAACACCAATTTTTTCCAGGTACTACTTTGATACTTAGCTTTAAATTTTTGATAGGAACCAACTCCTCCGTCGGCCATCTTGGATTTTATAACCGCCATTTTGAAATCCTATATCTAATAGACTTGTCTGTCCGTCCGGGACGCTGTTTCAGCAGCCAAACCGTAAGAGATAGAGAAAAAAGTTATGAAAGTTATATGTTTGGAATGGTCATATCAGGTCAGGAACCGAATTTCAGTCTCTAACACTAATTATTATCTTAATTATCCTAATCCTAACTTTTAGGTTAGATTCTAGGCAAATTTTATCAAGGCGAATGCTACTGGTAGTTTGCTACCAACAATGACGTCATATACGTACGTGTGGTGAATACGCGTTCTATTTGCAAAACGGTCTTTTTTGTTTTATGAAATGAGACATTTGTCTCACTGGACTGCTAGTATAAGTATATTACCACTATCTCGACTTCTAAATCACTTAGGATCACAAACTTGGTAATCTAAATATACATATTTGGGGTCAGAGAATACAACTACACAATTATTAAATTTATCAGAATATATATTTCTTCACTAATATATGTACTAATTACAAACTATTCACCAATTAACTGTTTTGTCCGGTGTGTCCACATTTTCATGTAATTGTAATTAATTTTACATTTCTCATTAAAGTTTGCAGCTATCGTTTAGTTTAATCTCAAATGGTTCAAGTGCATTCGATTTGCACTATTATCTTTCAAAAATATCAATTACGTTATTCAAAATTTTAGTGTAAAGTTAAAACACCTTTAAGTCTATACCCGTGGTACCTCGGTAACCATATAATAAAACTACAAAAATGAATACCCAAATATATTAGAAACACACATATAATAAGTTCAATTACATTGTTGACATTTATTTATAACTATTTCTTGTTCATTTCACGTTTCTAAACATTATAAATACAGAGCATTCATCTAAAATGGCCGTAGGTACCCGGGTTCCCCGGGTATAGACTAGCGTATAGAAAATTTCGCATACACACAAGGGTTAAACAATTTCTGTAGTATTTGTTAAAAATAATTTCGTGATTAATTTGACACCCGAATCCAAAAAGATAAGCTTTGAGAGAGCATTGAGAAATATTCAAAAATAAGCTTGTAAATGCAATGTACGCATAAAATTCATCAATTCAGATACTAAATTTCAGAAAAAGATATGACTTAAATTAAACCGTTAAAATTGTATTTATTAAAACGGTTTGATCTAAGTAGGTAGAACTTCCTGAAATGTTGTATAGGGCCATAATTTATTATTCTGAACAACTTTTCTTGGTAAAAGTTTGTCGTATGATAAACAGAAAGAGTAGTTTACCTGAAAAGAAAATAGATTTCGCTTCACTGTCAAGGCCGAAAATGTTCAGTCCATCTCACCTCTTGTAACATCAATCCTGGGATACACTGTATACAGTGTGTCTGCTTAAGTTCTCACCATATGGAAAACTTTTTATTATTAATTTTGCGAAAAAAAATTATTCTTTATAAAAAGTTCTGCATGGTCCAGAACTTAAAATGCAATCATCAGATATCAATTTTTTAAGCCGTATAATATAAATTCTGCTCAAGAGTAAAGTACCTTTATTTGTAACAATATCGAAAACTGTTATTAAGAAAAGTTGATTATAATCGAAAAATACTTTCAAATATCCAATTTCACCTATCTACGATGAAAATCAGGTTTTGTTATTTTTCACATTTCTTTTTAAGTTGTTTCATATGGAAAATCATCAAAATAATGCAACATAGAGGTTACGAGACGTAAAGATTATCAAAGTTTTAACGAATAAAGAGATAACTGAAAAAAGTTTCCAATATTGTCAAAAATAAAGTTTTCCGTATGAAACAACTTAAAAAAATGTGAAAAATAACAAAACCTGATTTTTATTGTAGATAGGTGTAATTGTATATTTGAACGTAGTTTTCGATTCTACTCAACTTTTCTTAATAACAGTTTTCGATATTGTCACAAATAAAGGTACTTTAATCTTAAGCAGAATTCATATTTTTTTACATTCCTCGTATACGGCTTAAAAATTGATATCTGATGATTGAATTTTAAGTTTTGGACCATTGCGAACTTTTTATAAAGAATAACCTTTTTTCGTTAAATTTATAATAAAAAAGTTTTCCATATGGTGCGAACTTAAGCAGACACACTGTATATATACATATATACACCAGATGTCGAGTTGTCTATGGTGTATAGGGAATCTCATGTTAAATCCAGCATATGCGAAAACTCGATTCGGATTGGGTTAAACTAAAGATGTAACATTAAAAACAGCTTTAGTATTAAAAACTGTATTCAATTCTCAATTTAAAGTTTTCTATGAAACTATTTAACCAAACAATTTCATAATCATGTAAAAAAAGCGTCTTTCATGGAATCTCAACTAATTGCACCAGAAACAAAACAATACGTCCTTTCTGTCAGTATAGTCATTGTAAAGTAAACCAATCTGTGTTATTATTGCGTGTAATAATAGAATTTCATTGTTCAAGATGTTAATCACATAATGAAAATTTTCGTATTAAAATTTATCATTTTGGGTTTGGCTGTTGTGAAGTTGGCCCGTTCCAAACAGGGGTATTACCTATAATATAGAGATGTGTAAACCAATGCTGAAAATAACTAAAAACATATAAGCAAACGCTAAAAAACGATTCCCACTAAGACATGGTCAAATTATAATTTTGGGTTTAGCCCGACCCAAATAGGGGTGCAGGTTATAGTATACAGAAATGTAAACAAACCCTGAAAATATCTAAAAAAACGTAAACAAACGATAAACAAACGATTCCCACCAAGAAATTGTCAATTTATCATTTTGGGTTTGGCTGCCGTGAAGTTGGCCCGAACCAAATAGGGATACTGGTTATAGTATACAAAGGTGTAAACAAACGCTGAAAATAGCTAAACAAACGTAAACAAACGCTAACAAACGATTCCCACCAAGAAATTGTCAATTTATCATTTTGGGTTTGGCTGCCGTGAAGTTGGCCCGACCCAAATAGAGGTGCTGGTTATAGTATACAGAGGTGTAAACAAACGCTAAAAATAGCTAAACAAACGTAAACAAAAGATAAACAAACGATTCCCTTTGACGTATTACTAAATTTTTGTCTGGGTTTGGCCAACTTCACAGACACATATATTTTATTAATTTGAAAATAATATTTCTACAACTTTTAGAAAAATTATATTTTATTAATTTTTGTTAGCATGGTAATTATAACTAATAGTAATATTAGCGCAGTTATTAAAAGTTTTATAGGTGGATTTTCTTTATCCGTCAAATTATAGTTAGTACTTCGTGTAGTAGTTGTACTTGTAATATTATTTACACTTTGTACGGTGCATTTATTCTTGTCAATTACTTCCACAATTTTTCTTCCTCGTTCTAACTTGTTATTTATGTTGTCGTTGATTTCCACCCCCTAGGTTTTTCACGGCTGTGATGTCACCACCTCCGCTCACACAAATTGTTGCCGAAGATCGACGAAATGAATGGCCCGTGTAAAGTTCAGGATATTTAAGTTTCAAAAACATAGTAATTTGTTTGCCCATAGCAGCTAACTTATTATGCCAACTTTTTGGATGGTGCATTTACCATTCTGGTAACTTAAAAATAAAGAGCCCGATTTGGCATGAGGTAGTCGCAGTGCAAGATATTTTCTAAAAATTTCGTAAAATTCACCTGACACGGTAAACGATCTAGACGTCTTTGTTTTGATGATGGGTATGGTGACTACAAGAGCTCCATTGTAATGTTCTATATATTTAATTTTCATAGAATACAATTCGTTAGTGCGACAGGCTCCCATTAAACCCATGATTAATGCCACCTGTACAAAACATTACGGTATGAGAAATTTTACAATTTCGTTTTCGATCACTTACTTTGGTCAGAAGAAATGGATGATCTGGTGCTTCTTTAAGAAATGTATTCAGTTCCTCCGGTGTAACAGTCTTGGCTTTTTTTTGGTCGATGGCCTTCGGACTGGCGTTTTAGAAACGCTTGCAACTTCATGTAATTTTCAAGATGGATGTTATGGTGAATATTCAGAGTACTTTTAAACATTGAGTAGAAAGCCCATAGTGAAGAGGACTTGAACTTTTTGGTTAATTCAACAACATACACAAGTAACACATTTTAAGAAAGAGAATTCGTTTGTTTTCTTAACTGCCAATCCATAAAATTCTTAGGTAAATATTTACTTTAGCTTGAAACGCTTAAATTACAACTTTTGGAAGCAATTTTGCACTATTCCTATGGTTTACGGCCTGCTGAACTCGAATCTGTTGTCGGAAGAGGCGAAAAATTTATATTTTCACCAAGTAAATACCAAACTAAAATGTACCTTAACTAACACAATGACACATCCAGCGATAGCTACGTTGCCAACTGTCGTTAAAATACCCTAAACGGTGTGGCGCAGCCCCAACGAGTATAAAAGTATAGAGGCCTCTAGTAAATACTTTGGCTAACATGCAGTATAAGATTTGTGTGTACTTAGTACCCACTAAAAGGTTGTGGTTTATTATACTGGAGTTTTTCCTCATTCTATCTATTTATTTGAAATCAATGGGTGCCGCCCCTGGTGTTTTTCGAGCTTTGGTAAAATATTCGAGCTACAATCTGCTTTGCGTGAGCACCGAAATAAAATGACGTTTTTATGTTATTTCGCCAGTGCTTTTCGTGTTTTTCGGAATTTCTGATGGATTTTTGTAAGTTTTGTATTTAAAAACGCCTTTCCGCCGACTTCTATGTACTTACTTTTTGTTCTGAATGGCCTTTTTCTATAGGGATTTCAAAAAAAACCCCGGTTTTAGTGTTTCATGCTCAATTAAACTGTTACCTTAATATTTCGGTAGGTGTACTGCTACACATTTCGTCTTCATCAGAAATATTCGTATCACTCATCTTGTACGCGAAACAAACCGAAATAAAGATAAAATTCACCAAATTATTGATGTTTGT
>CALNHX010012765.1:0-22695 GCA_940337035.1 Agriotes lineatus
CTGTTTAAAAATAAACGCGTCTAAGTCAACTTGTTTAATTTTTGGAAAAAGCAAGTCTAGGAGAAACATTCATGACAATATTCGTATTTATATAGATAATGAATTAGTTCCAATTTCTAACTTCGCAAGAAACTTAGGACTTATATTAGACAGTAATTTAAGATTTAAAGAACATGTTACAAAGTTAATACAAGGTGCGTTTTGTAAACTTAAAGTATTATATAGCAGTAAAGATACTTTAAATAAAAAACTAAAATTGATGCTCTGCGATTCTCTCATACTATCTACATTTAATTTTTGTGACGTTGTTTATGGATTCTGCTTAGATAGTGTAGATATTCGCAGAATTCAAAAAGTACAAAATGCATGCCTTCGATTTATTTACGGAATAAAACGTGGTGAATCTGTTTCACATAAGCTCCTCGATGCGAATTGGTTGAGTATGTGTAATAGGCGTTTGGTTCACAGTCACTGCATTTAGCATAAAATTATCTATACGAAGTTACCTGGATACCTTTATGAGAGGCTGACATTTCGTACAGATGTACATAATGTTAACGTACGAAATCGAGGGTTATTAACACCTCCTCTTCATAAATACGAAATGTTCAAACGCTCCTTCTCATACAATATTTATAAATTATACAATAATACACCCAATCATTTTAAAACTTTGCCTCCTTCAAATTTTGGTTATCACATCCGTAAATTTATTTCTAATCGTCAGTCATCTCGATAATAAACTTAATGTATTATTATTTATTATGATCTCCTTATTTTGGATAATGAATTTATAAATTTATTGTCTTAATACGACGTCGGCATCAGCACAGTACCTGCGCGTTTTCTTTTCTTTTATTTCCTATTTGTTGTTTTCCTTCTTTTATTTTTTTAATGGGTTTCCAAGGAAGACCAGCTGTAAGTATTCAATACTTACAAGCTGACTGGAGACCTATTAACCATTACAAAATTTATATTAATGATTAATGATTTATTTTCCTGATATTATTGTAATTATTGTTATTTAATTATTATATTGTAATTAATAGTTGGTTATATGGAAATGGTTAATAAAAGTATTATTATTATTATTATTATCATTGTGATGACAGTTATTATAATTTTTCGTTTTGGTTGCTCCTATGGAAACGAACTCACAACAATCCAAATTTCACGTAATAAATTGCGCAATGGACATGAGTAGTGATACCTCCGCATAAATATTCAACTTAACTCTGACTAAGAATGGTATTCGAAGGAAAATTCAACGAATATAACTGTAAAAATTCATTTTGAGAGCAATTTATTATGTGAAATTTGGATTGTTGTGAGTTCGTTTCCATAGGAGCAACCAAAACGAAAAATTGTAATAACTGTCATCACAATGATAATGTCAAAAAATTATGTCGCCAGGATCACTAGTGGTTATGTAGAAAAATGATGTCGCTTGGAACCACTGGTGGTTATGTTGATATAATTCTTTTTTATTGGCTGAAAACAGAACAACGCTACATTGTCATTGGTCTATTTGAATTATTCGACAGATGTGTTGACATAAAAATATTAAGCACCGTTGCATACAGAAAATTGACTGCTAAATTTTGCGCTGAATTTTCACATATAATCTCATAAGAGCATTAATTCTTTCCGGAAATTTTTTTGAGTGCGTTCCAACAACGTCGTATTAATTTGACCGAGCGGGACGCGAGGGCAAATTAGGACGTTGTTGAATGCATGAAAAATAATTTCCGGGTATGAATTAATGCTCGAATGCAGATTCGGTAAGAAAATCGTAACGACACAAACCCTAAAAAGAAGTAATGTCTACCTACAAAAAATTTCCAAGAAATTTTTTTGTTGTCTTGGATACGGCTCGTGAACTAATTTTTCTATTGGTCATTAATGAGTGTCGTACGATTTTCATGTAAATTATTTAGAACTTGTTCTAAATTTACTGGTAAATATGCGTGTAAAGATGCGCAGAAGTATCGTAATCAGACTAAACTGCAGCGCATGATGCGGAATGTAATCATAAACATAACCTGCATTTTATTAGCATTGTTTAACCGCGTGTTTAATGTCGGCGCTCCTATCTAAGATAAATACTCTAACCTAACCTCCGAAAATAGCTAACAACGACAAATAACACTTCAACCAATACCCTCTAAGAGGGTACCGTTTCGACTTGCTACTACGCATGTGCGCGTGCCAAATTTAACATCAAATTTAGCACACGTTGCAAACAGAAAATTGTGTTTTCGAAAAAAATTATCAGTGAATTTATTTAAAAATTTACAAGTAAATTTTGCATAAAATTTAGCGTCGTGTCATACAGGATTTAGATATAAAACCTCATCTTCTCTTAATATTATTTCTTGATATTTTTTTACTAGAGACGCTTTCCATAAATTTGGATTTAGCGCGCTATATTAAGCGTATCAGTAAATCGGATGCATGGAATGTAAGTTTAGTAACGTGCACCAATTTTTATCAGAAATATTTTCTGAAAAAAAAAGATTCCCATTTTTGCAAATTTTTAGCAGACTTATAGTTCCGGGGCGCCAAAATTCGATCACCCTGTACAAGTGTTGGATCTTAGCCACACAATTTTCTCACATCTTTTGCCAAAAGAAATTAAGACACGATCATCTGATGCAGTGTTGTTGGTTTTTACTTACTTTTAGAGGGTCATGCTGGATACCATATTGAATAATTCAATTTTCTTAATGATTAGCGCGTGGCATCAAACGATTGCCTGCAATATATTTCCTATTAAACAGAAAACAAACGTAAATAGCTTTGTAAACTAGTATGAACATCCAATCACGCTGCTCCAAACACGAACCACGCTGCTCCAAACACGAACGTGTCATGCCCATTTACGCCCAATAAAACCACAGATCTCAATCTCCCGAAAATCAATAAATAAGAAAGCCATTACTCCATTCAGGCTCTGATCCGCTATTATTAAAGGCCCGCTATATCACTTTCACATTCCTTACAGTCTCATTTTAGACCAGTTTCTAAGAACACAAGAGTGTAAACTGGTCTAACTCAATTTAGACCAGTTTTAAGAACGCAAAAGTGTAAACTGGTCTAACTCATTTTAGACCAGTTTTAAGAACTCAAAAGTGTAAACTGGTCTAACTCAATTTAGACCAGTTTTAAGAATACAAAAGTGTAAACTGGTCTAACTCAAGTTAGACCAGTTTTAAGAACGCAAAAGTGTAAACTGGTCTAACTCATTTTAGACCAGTTTTAAGAACTCAAAAGTGTAAACTGGTCTAACTCAATTTAGACCAGTTTTAAGTTAGACCAGTTTTAAGAATACAAAAGTGTAAACTGGTCTAACTCAGTTTAGATCAGTTTTAAGTTAGACCAGTTTTAAGAATACAAAAGTGTAAACTGGTCTAACTCAGTTTAGATCAGTTTTAAGTTAGACCAGTTTTAAGAACACAAGAGTGTAAACTGGTCTACTCAATTTAGACCAGTTTTCAGTTAGACCAGTTTTAAGAACGCAAAAGTGTAAACTGGTCTAACTCATTTTAGACCAGTTTTCAGTTAGACCAGTTGCAATAGACCCTCTTACTTGTTTCATGGACTCATTCCTTTTCCTGTCTTCTTCTGTTGAGGTTCTTTCGCTCACCTTCCTAATATCTCCAAAACGGTTAATGAAAGACCTATATACATTCATATCAAAATAATTCACATTTCGACGAAAAACATTCAAGCTATCTATATGTAAGACGTTCTATTTAAATTTTGGTTTGCTACACTTTTTTGAGCCACCCTGTAAGATCAAAAATATTTTTATAATGTGCACCACCTTTAGCCAGTGCTGCCAATTGGTACCTAATTTTGACAATATCATACCATAATTTTACGTCAGGCCAATGGCAACACTGACGACAATGCATATAAAACTTATCGTCGGGAGTCTCGAAGGTCATCGTACAAGGTATGAGCAGAATTGCATGGAGACTGTACAGGATTCCGTTACTTGCGCTGATTCTGTCCCTAGCATTCTGAGCACACGGTTGAGACTGCAACCGTGTTTTAAGACAATGTAGTCAGGCCACTCAGAGGGACGATTATATTTGGTAATTACCCTGAAGTGCAGCCTCACACTTCAAAATTTTAGGCTTGGAAGGGTAGCACCTCGATGTTAATGAATCAAACAGTAAATGCCGATTATTTTTATTATAAAAATATAGCTCTATTTATACAAATATATTTGTTCAGAAACTACTAAAATTGCATTATATCAAAGTGCAAAGTGTTTATTCTTACTGTGTTGCTCTAAAGTGTCATAACAACCGTCAGCGCTTAAGCAAGTTCATTTCCGCAATATCTGCATTTATGTTACAGTGAACTCCTATTACTAGGTCGTTCATTAAGCAAGGTTGCTAACTTGCAGTTGTGACATTTAAACTTCCTGAAATTAAATTGCATTTTTAAGCCTATGAACTGTATTTCTTAAATTTGGAAATGAAATTTAAGTCTGTTTAATTCGAGATTAAACATATTGCCAAACTCCAGATTAAGAATGACAAAGAAAGGAAAACGTCTCCGTAAATACTACACTACACTACACTGTTTCTTAAATTTTGAAATGGAATAAAATCTGTTTAATTCGAGATTAAACATGGTATGATGCAGATCTTTCTCTACTCAAGATAGAAGCTGTGTATGAACCAAAAATTGGCGCTTCTTTTGAGGTTTTTTTTGCAATTTCTTGCGCAAAAGCAGAAACAGCAACAGATCGTCTGCGTCCATCTCGATGCACTGCAAGTGACAAACTACCTACTTCGGTTTCATCTTGCAGCGCCGGCGAAACACGTGGCACGCCACTTGGTAGCGCTGCTGAGCGACTTAGCAGTTCTGCCCGCAACACAGTAGCGCCGCAATAATGCGCCACACAATCACGTACCCTGCCACTCCACGGCGTCACTCTGCAGCGCTGCAAAAACACCTCGTGAGAAGCGCCTTAGCGGTGTACAGGTGGTGCTCTGTACGCTAACATCTGGCGGTGTAGTGCTCAACTTGCCCCGAGTTGCGAGATACACAGTTGGAGCGCGCCTTTTGTGCTTGCATAGCAACCTTTGTGTGTTAGGTCTGTGGTTCTGAGTAGAGCACAGTTAATTTGGTGTCCAACTATGAATGGTCTCACCGAGCCCGATTCCAATCGTCAAGGCTGCGAAAAAATAGCGGCCACTGCGGGATTCGAACTGAGGACTTGCTTAATGCAAGCTGGCGCTTTCCCAACTGCGCCACCCGGCTTCTCCACAAGTAACTTATAAACAATTGATCTGAGAAAAATTTGTTTCATACAAAGGTTGTACGAAATTTTTTCTCTACAAATTCGTACATAGGTACTTTTACTCTAAAATGCATCGGAAACGATATATTCTCAAAAAACCGTATTTTAGCCGCCATTTTCTAAAATGGCGGCGCCGGCGGCGACTTCTCGTGTTTACCAATTTCGGAATTTTGTTAGGCCCCCAAAATTAACAAAACTGCCAGTTATAAATTTTCTCTAATCTTTTGCAAGACAAAGCCTTTTTTGTCTCTATTATTGACTGGGTTAAAGGTTATTCATCTAAATTCAACTGAAATACACTTCAAATATAGCAATTACGATAATAGTTTAGCAAAGTTGCCATAAGGGTTAAAAAAGTGGTCTATAGTTGTGATTTTGGTGTCATATGAAATGTCTGTTAACAGGAAATATCGGACATCAGCCACCATCCACTGAGCATTTATCAGAATCTTTGCAATTCCTTGGCTTGTTTGGTATCAAATTATGTTTTTAGGGGTGCTCCATCAAAATATTTACTTTAAAATGCTGTCAAAATTTTACAGAACGAGATATCTAACATAACTGTCAAGATGGTTCTAAAAAAATTACAGCTTTACATTATATTAATAATAATAATGCTCATATTAACTAAGTGCGCAAATACTTAATAGTTGATGCAACGTGAAAGCTTACATAATATACCAAATTGGTCCATCAAACACCTCCCTCCAACAGTTTATTTTTGTACAATGATTTAAATTTAGTTAGTGACTGATCTTTCCATTCTAAGGGTAACTTATTGAAGAACTTGTAGACGTTACATGAAAAACTTCTTTGGCAGATTGAAGTACGATGAGTAGGCATAGCTAATAGACCCTTATGTCTTAGATTACGATTATGAATGTCTGTTCTATATTTTACTTTGCGGTAAAGATATGGTGGAACCCCTGTGATAATTACTTTATAGTACAGAACAGCACAGTGAATATTTCTCCGCTGTTCCATATTGTTTAATTTTGAATTAAACAGATATAAATTTCAGTCAAAATTTACGAAATATCGTTCACAATTTAAAAGCCAGTGTTGCATCGTAATCAAGCCAGTTTAAAGGCCAGAATACTGCAAACCGGCAACTTACGTAAATAAACGACCCACAATCTCGAGTTCAGTGCACAGACTTGCAAACGCATGCGGAACCATAACATCTTACCGCCTGCTGACTTATTGTTTTGTAATAGAATCGTTCCACTAATCTACACTTTGCACTTTGAAATGTTAATTTAGTTCTAAGCAATTATGTTTTGTATAAAAGCCCGTCTATTTTTGTAATAAAATCAATCGACATCTAATGTTTGATTCATTCGCAACGTTGCTGCCCTCTTCCAAGCCATAATTCATAAAACGTGAGGCTGCGTTTTAAAGGGTAGCAACATCATCATCCCTTTAAGTGCCATTGACTACATTGGCTTAAAACATGAATGCAGTCTCATTCATGTGCTTAAAAATTAGGGATAAAGAACCAGTGCAACCAACAAAAACCTGATCCAGCCTCCAGGCATTTCTTTTCACATATTAAGCCACTTTGCTTCTTTTAATTTGTGAATGATTCTCTCGTACTTTCTCATGCCGTAAATTAAGCGTAAATAATTATTTTGCACAAGTTGTATCCTTCTACGTTCATCGGCATCAATGCAGTGTGCGTATAAAGTGTCCAAGTAGTTGAAGTGAGAAAGAACGAGTGAGTCACACAGCATTATTTTAAGTTCTTTATTTAATATATATTTATTAGCATACAGAAGTTTTAAGTTAGAATATGCTCTTCCTATGCAAGTCAGTACGTGAGTCTTAAATCTTAAGAAATCATCAATAGTAACGCCAAGATTATAAACTTATAAAATCTAGATCTACTCTTTTTATTACCAAACAATATAACATGGAACTTAATAATAATATTAAGTTCCGTTGTCAAGAAAAAGCAGCAAACAAATATAATCACCGACTTACACGTTTTGTTACTAAGGCTGTATCACTGAGTTACATGATCAGCAGCGGGAAAATATTATTTTTGTATGTACAACGCAATAGTATATTGTACAACTAGTTATGAAAGTCATACTGTTTTTCACGAATTTGCAAATGAGTAAAAAAAGTTGCTTTCATATGTGTTCTTCACGTCATTTTTTGTATAGTCAAATTGACAATTCACATATTCAATAAAATAGTTAAAAAAGTGTTACTTTCTTTACGATTGTTCGTTAAAAAAAAAGGCAAGATACAAATAAAAAATAAATAAAACTAAAAAATTGCATTAATATTAAATTGAAATAAAAGTGATACAACTGTGAACATGAATTTATTTGATAGATTATGAATAATAATTATAAAAATTATGTCATTTTAATAGGAACTCTTAACAGCCACTGTTATAAAGGCCACTAATCTGAAGTTAACTTTAATTCGCTGTTAAAATAAATAAAAGAGCATCAAACTTTGTTTACTAATAAATAAAATATCATAAGCACCAACGTTTTGATGCGCTTTTGTTTATTTTAACAGCGAATTAAAGTTAACGTCAGATTAGTGGCATTTATAAGACCGGCCGTTAATGTACTTACATATAGTAATTAATTAACTCTAATAATATGGTTATAACTGTTTAAATTAAAATAATAAATAGGTAAATATAAATATCCTGATCCTTTTTATAAGCCCTAAATTTGGTTAGATACAGTTTGTATATCTACCGGCATTTTTTTGGTCTGTAAACTTTCGTTGTTCGAAACATAAACATACGAAGCTAACCTCAACTTCCTCTTTGGTAGTTAGATTTAATCTAACAGTTGCGTCCTTTACAAATTTGTACTCGTAGCCTTATGGCAGCATACTCTCCATATTTAAACAATTTAGCGTAATTTTCGACTGTCTTTTCACGAACTAACAACTATTTCTTTAACTATGCGGAAAACAAGATATAGCATGTCAAAGCGAAACCACTGAGTAAACTGCAGACGTTTAATGCCCCTCTGTGTCTGCACTTTACTTAAACTTTCATTGACTCCCGATTGATCAATTACCGATTGTAACCGAACAGTTGTCATAACACCTTATGCGTCTGCAGATTACGTATATGCTTCCGGGTCACCTGCGCGATTGCAAATTCGAATACCGACGTTAGTCCCAAAATGAAATCATCAGATCGATTTGCAAAAGTTTTGCAATTATTTCAAAGGTGATAAAATCAAAAAAATCGATGGCGAAGTGGTTTTCAGCTCCCCCCCCCCCCCCCCCCCCCAAGCGTTGGCTAGCTAATAGAGTATATAAGTGCTATAATTTACTTACCATAATCATGTGAGTTCTTAACTTTTCCGTGCTTCCATAACCTAAATTGCATTCGCTGCAGACATACACAGTTTGGTGATCGCTGTTCTTTAGAATTGACTTCATTTTTATTTCCCCATTAATGCCACACTTTAGCAGCCCATTCTTCTCCTCAATTTCTTTTATGGTGCTCTCTTTATTATTTACAAGTACTTTTTCGTCGCTCTGATCGCTCTAGTAACAAACAAAAAAATTACTCCCGTTCTAACCTCAAAATGTTTTTCATACCTGCAGCGTCAAGTGCTGGTTTTTCCAATGTTCAATCATATTTTCTCGTGTTTCACATAGGTATGCACACCTTCTACACTTATGAGCCATGACAACTTCAAAAAATTCCGAGTAATTTTCAAGAGGTTCTTCTGGCGCTTCCACAACCTTTGCCATGGCAGGATTAGGCGATGCTGACTTAGTTTTGGCTACATCATAATTTAACAGCTGTTTACTAATATTAATGACAGTTCCATCAGTGTTAAGCAATTGAATAACTTCGTTTGAAGTATTCAAATTCGTCACATCGAAGATTTGTTCACTATTTAAACAGCCGTTAGTTAAATGCATATCTGAATCTCCATTGAACAAAGTTTCCTGTTCAACAGGAGGTTCTTCTTTAGTACCTGATGATTTGTAATCTGAAACATTAACTTGTTCTAGTGGCTGTCCATTATGTGGAGTTAGAGTCTTTGGATTTATTAACATGTTTTGCTGTTGTGTAACAATTGGAAGAGACTCGTCTACATCCTTTTCACAATTTTTACAGTCTTCAAGATTCAGACCATCATTTGAAGCTACATCACCATCGAGGTTTAATTTTAATTGAAACAACAAGTCGTTTGTAATAAACAGGCCATCTGCTGTTATGAATCCTTTCCCTGGTATCTAAATATAAATATGTTGCATGTTTGCATTTGATAAAAACTCAATAAACCAACCTCTATGGGATATGTCATTTGATTGCTTTCAGACATCACTTCTTCTTGAAGCGGAGAATCTTCCTGGCTTTCCATTGGCTCATTATATAATTCAGGCAAGCCGGCTGGAAGATCCATTGTTGATTCTACGTCACCATCTACCCATAAAAATTAGTGACTAAAGGACTAGATTTAAAACAAGTTATACTTACTCTGTCTTGGTAAATGAATTGGTGACTCCATTTCTTGATCTGCTGTAATCAAAAACTGGACCGTATTAAGCAATTGCATAAATATCAGTAAGATGTACCTTCCGGCATCAAACTGCCATTCATTAATATCGGCAAACCAACGGACCACGACGTGCCTCCATCTTCAATTTCCGTAAACATGGGTTCTACATTTAAACTGGGATCCTGAACACCCAAAGCATCTTCTGTAGTTTGCAGCAGGTAATTATGTGTTCCATCATTTAAAAGGGTTAAGTATGACGAGTCTTCTGTCCCATCCATTATTGTACTGTCCGGTACTTAATTAGACTGTGTGTATCTACAATAAGCAGCAACTACGTCTTAGTTCTACTTCGAAACACTATTTGCTAAATATTAAATAATCTTACCTGTGGATAGAGGTTATGTACATCAGACAATCTATATAACTAAACCTGCAGACATTTGTTAACTCTGTACTAGTTTTCTGCGTTAACTTATTGAGATGGTTTACATACTTAGGCAAATTATGGGGCATATCGTGGAAAAATTTACTATTATTGGAAAAACTGGAATTATGGACGCCATTTTGACCAGCCTACTTCATAGATGTCGCTTTCACAATTTTAAAGATTTCATTGTGTACGAATACAGTTCAAGAAGTAATCAATCGTTTCGGCAGCCTATTTAACTGCAACGATGTTAAATAATAGAGGTGGTGTGCTTTTAAGAAAAGCCAGTTTAATATCAACAGTTTGCTTTAGAATGGTTATTTTTTATATCGAGAGATCAAAAAAAAAAAAAAAACTGATCCTCAGCGGGCTGTGGAAATTCAACGTATGAATAATATGTTGGTGACACTGTACGTCAATGTCAAATTCGAGGTTAGCAGGTTAGGATTTGCGTCATTTTGTGTCAAAATTGACGGAAAACCTAACCTGATAACGTCGAATTTGACATTGACGTACAGTGTCACCAACATATTATTCATATGTTGAATTTCCACAGCCCGCTGAGGAACAGTTTTTTTTTATCTCTCGATACAAGTGGTTAAAATAAAGGTTTAATAATCGTATTATTTAATCCTGAAGCACTTGCCGCGAGAGGATTAAGAACGCGAGTTAAACCTCATTTATTTTAACGTTCTATAAAATTTTCCCTTATAAAATATTTAGTTTTGGGTGTAACATTAAACAGAAGTTCAAAATTCTGTACATTTTCCACAACAATCACATTGCCATGATTCTGTTGTGATCATCACATCGAAAACAACTATTTGAGAGATCTTTTTCATATTGTGTCGTTAACTGTTTCAATAAAATTTCAAATATTCTTCCATTTACTATAAGTCAATCGCTATTTAAAGAAATCTAACTTATTACTTATTTCGTGAGCAGAATCAATAGTTTTTTTGTTAAATCGTTTTGTATTGTTACGTGCAGGCAGGCGCATGGGTTTTCATGTCGGAATTGCAATGAATAGTATTGATGTTTTTCTAATAATTTTAAGTTCAAACTACAGGTTAAGTGGAAGAGCAGCAAACAACCTTACGTTGTCTGGCTGAACTTCGCCTGTGAATATTACATTCAACTGTTGTATTCCTTTTCTATTTTTTGTTGTTGTTGAATAATAGTATATTACACAACGAGAGCTGTAGGAAGCATATTACACGCGAGTTGGAAAAGTTACGCACAAGCCGCGTAGCGGCGCGTGTGTAATTCCACGAGCGTGTAATTGCTCTATAGCTCGAGTTGCGTACTATACTTTTTCTACGATCACACTCATTTCGTTAAACGAAAAAGAAATATTTTATTAACTGTCAAATCATCTGTCACGCCATCTTAAAAATTAGGCGGCTGCAGTCACATCCCTACACCGCTTCGTACAAACAATAGAAACTAACTGTAACGTAATAAAAAAAATTACGTGTTAGTCATTACGTAACACTGTTTGTAACAACGAATTTACTAATCAAGTAAACAGTGCTTAATGAGCAATTTACTAATAAAGGAGTAGAAAAAGGCATTTTATCATTATTATTATTATCTTGGCAACACTCAGATTGTTTATAATTATAGTAGGTATATATGGAGAACGGTAAGAGATTGTTACCGTTCGAAGACAATTGTTTGGAGGAGGAGCGAAGCGACGACTCCAATTATTGTCTGAGAACGGTAACCCTTAACGTTCGACGTGCTTTTAACAGTTTTTGCACGATCGAAATTAAAATTATTAAAAAAATATAAATTATTTACTGAGAAATTAAACCGAGCGAAATACATCAAAATGATCGAAGTGATATGGCACACATCACTAGGTAATCAATTTGCTATTTATCAAATAAAATGCACAGTCTACAGCTCCCGGCGAATTGAAAATCCAATGCAGAAGCTGCTTAGGCTAATGTCTATCGCTTTCTGTGGTGTCTTTATGAGCTAAAAACTCTTTCTAAGACAGATTAGCATCAAAGTTATGTCTCTTTAATGTTAAAACAACGGCTGAAAGTTATTACAGCATCCCAAAATTAATATTTACAACTTGAAAATTGTTACTCGGTGCATGAGGCAATTAAAGGTGTTACTATGCACAGTTTACAATTTCCGGGAAGCAGTTTTAGCAATTCTTCGATGTCTTGTAATTATACCAGATCAGTACATATTTTTAAATAGAAACTCCAATGCAGAAGTTGCTCAGGCTTACGCGTATTGCCTTCTATGGTGTTTTTATGTGCTAAAAATACCTTTTAAGACACATTAGCATCAAATTGCTGTCTCTCTAGTGTTAAAACGTAGTGTAGTGGTTAATATAGCGTCCCCAAATGTATATTTACACCTTGAAAATTGTGACTTAGTGCATGAAACAATTAGAGGTGTTAATATGCACAGTTTACACAAATTTATATTTACACCTTGAAAATTATTACTCGGTGCATGAGGCAATTAGGGGTGCTAATATGCACAGTTTACAACTCCCGGGAAGCAGTTTTAGCAATTATTCGATGTCTTGTAATTTTATGAGACGATTATGTAATGGAAAATCCAATGCAAAAGTTGCTCAGACTAATGTCTATCGCTCTCTGTGGTGTCTGTATAAGTTAAAAACACTCTCTAAGACACATTAATATCAAAGTTCTGTTTCTTATGTGTCAAAACGTTGTCTAGAGTTTACTATAGCGTCCCAAATTTTATATTTACACCTTGAAAATTGTGACTCGGTGCATGAAACAATTAGGAGTGATAATATGCACAGTTTACAGTTCTCAGGAATCAGTTTTAGCAATTCTTGGGTGTCTTGTAATTATACCAGACGAGTAAGTATTTTGAAATGGTAAATCCAATGCAGAAGTTGCTCAGGCTAACGCGTATCGTTTTCTATGGTGTTTTTATGTGCTAAACATACCTTTTAAGACACATTTGCATAAAATTTCTGTCTCTCTAGTGCTAAAACGTAGTGTAGAGGTTAATATAGCGTCCCCAAAATTATATTTAAACCTTGAAAATTGTTGCTCGGACAATGAGGAAATTAGGGGTGTTAATATGCACAGTTTACAACTCCCGAGAAGCAGTTTTAGCAATTGTTCCAAGTCTTCTAATTTTACCAGACGAGTATGTAATTTTAAATGGAAAATCCAATGCAAAAATTGCTCACACTAATGTCTATCGCTCTCTGTGGTGTCTGTATAAGTTAAAAACACCCTCTAAGACACATTAACATCAAAGTTCTGTCTCTTTTGTGTCAAAACGTTGTCTAGAGTTTACTATAGCGTCCCAAATTTTATAATTACACCTTGAAAATTGTGGCTCGGTGCATAAAACAATTAGGGGTGTTAAAATGCAAAGTTTACAATTCTATGGAATCAGTTTTAGCAATTCTTCGGTGTCTTGTAATTATACCAGACGACTATGTAATTTTAAATGAAAATTCCCATGCAGAAGTTGCTCAGGCTAACGCCTATCGCTTTCTGTGGTGCTTTGATAAGCTAAAAACACTATCTAAGACACAGTAGTATCAAATTTCTGTCTCTTTAGTGTTAAAACTTCGTCTGGGGGTGATTATAGTGTCCCCAAATGTATATTTACACCTTGAAAATTGTGACTTGGTGCATGAAACAATTAAGGGTATTAATATGAACAGTTTACAACTCCCGGGAAGCAGTTTTAGCAATTCTTCGATGTCTTGTAATTATACCAGACGAGTATGAATTTTGAAATGGTAATTCCAACGCAGAAGTTGCTCAGGCTAACTCGTATCGCCTTCTATGGTGTTTTTATGTGCTAAAAATACCTTTTATGACACATTAGCATCAAATTTCTGTCTCTTTAGTGTTAAAACTTCGTCTAGAGATTATTATAATGTCTCAAAATTTATATTTACACCCTGAAAATTGTTACTTGGTGCATGAAACAGTTAGGGGTATTAATATGCACAGTATACAACTCCCGGGATGCAGTTTTAGCAATTTTTGGATGTCTTGTAATTATACCAGACGAGTATGTATTTTGAAATGGTAAATCCAATGCAGAAGTTGCTCAGGCTAACGCGTATTGCCTTCAATGGTGTTTTGATGTGCTAAAAAACCTTTTAAGACACATTAACATCAAATTGCTGTCTCTCTAGTGTTAAAAAGTAGTGTAGTGGTTAATATAGCGTACCCAAATGTATATTTACACCTTGACAATTGTGACTTGGTGCATGAAACAATTAGGGGTGTTAATATGCACTGTTTACAACTCCCGGGAAGCAGTTTTAGTAATTCTTCGATGTCTTGTAATTTTACCAGACGGGTATGTAATTTTAAATGGAAAATCGAATGCAAAAGTTGCTCAGACTAATGTCCATCGCTGTCTGTGGCGTCTGTATAAGTTAAAAACACCCTCTAAGACACATTAACATCAAAGTTTTGTCTCTTTTGTTTCAAAACGTTGTCTAGAGTTTACTATAGGGTCCCAAATTTTATATTTACACCTTGAAAATTGTGACTCGGTGTATGAAACAATTAGGGGTGTTAATATGCACAGTTTACAATTCTCAGAAATCAGTTTTAGCAATTCTTCGGTGTCCTGTAATTCTACCAGACGACTATGTAATTTTAAATGGAAAGTCCAATGCAGAAGTTGCTCAGGCTAACGCCTATCGCTTACTGTGGTGTTTTGATGAGCTAAAAATACTCTCTAAGGCACAGTAGTATTAAATTTCTGTCTCTTTAGTGTTAAAACTTCGTCTAGAGGTTATTATAGAGTCTCAAAATTTATATTTACACCTTGAAAATTGTGACTTGTTACATGTTACAATTAGGAGTGTTAATCAGCACAGTTTACAACTCTTGGGAAGCAGTTTTAGCAATTCTTCGATATCTTGTAATTATACCAGACGAGTATGTATTTTTAAATGGTAAATCCAATGCAGAAGATACTCAGGCTAACGCCTATCGCCTTCTGTGGTGTTTTTATGAGCTAAAAATACTTTTTAAAACACATTAGCATCAAATTGCTGTCTCTCTAGTGCTAAAATGTTGTCTAGAAGTTAATATAGCGTCCCCAAATTTATATTTACACCTTGAAAATTATTACTCGGTGCAGGAGGCAATTAGGGGTGTTAATATGCACAGTTTACAACTCCCGGGAAGCAGTTTTAGCAATTCTTCGAGGTCTTGTAATTTTATCAGACGATTATATAATTTTAAACGGAAAATCCAATTCAAAAGTTGCTCAGACTAATGTCTATCGCTCTCTGTGGTGTCTGTATAAGTTAAAAACACTCTCTAAGACACATTAATATCAAATTTCTGTCTCTTTTGTGTCAAAACGTTGTCTAGAGTTTACTATAGCGTCCCAAATTTTATATTTACACCTTGAAAATGGTGACTCGGTGTATGAAACAATTAGGGGTCTTAATGTGCACAGTTTACAATTCTCAGGAATCAGTTTTAGCAATTCTTCGGTGTCTTGTAGTTCTACCAGACGACTATGCAATTTTAAATGGAAAGTCCAATGCAGAAGTTGCTCAGGCTAACGTCTATCGCTTTCTGTGGTGTTTTGATGAGCTAAAAACACTCTCTAAGACACAGTAGTATCAAATTTCTGTCTCTTTAGTGTTAAAACTTCGTCTAGAGGTTATTATAGCGTCTCAAAATTTATATTTACACCTTGAAAACTGTGACTTTGTGCATGAAACAGTTGGGGGTATTAATATGCACAGTATACAACTCCCGGGATGCAGTTTTAGCAATTCTTCGAAGTCTTGTAATTATACCAGACGAGTATGTATTTTGAAATGGAAAATCCAATGCAGAAGTTGCTCAGGGTAACGCATATCGCCTTCAATGGTGTTTTTATGTGCTAAAAAATCTTTTAAAACGCATTAGCATCATATTGCTGTCTCTCTAGTGTTAAAACGTGTGTAGTGGTTAATATAGCGTCCTCAAATGTATATTTACACCTTGAAAAATATGCACTGTTTACAACTCCCGGGAAGCAGTTTTAGTAATTCTTCGGTGTCTTGTAATTATACCAGACGAGTATGACATTCTAAATGGAAAATCAAATGCAGAAGTTGCTCAGGCTAACGTCTCTCGCTTTCTGTGGTACCTCTCTGAGGCACATTAGCATTAAAGTTCTGTCTCTTTAGCGTTTAATTTCTTCCTCAACCAGACACATAATTCTCAACCGTATAATAAAAAAGTTGAATAGTATAAAAATTTAAAAAAGTTGATTATAAAGATATGTAAGGAAACAATCTAATTAAATTAGAACCTGAAATGATATATCCCGCGCAGAAGCCAAGATACGACCAATCATTCTAATATTAGCACGTATCATTTAATCATGGTGGTGAGAATTGCAATATTTTCTGGTAACATTGTTATCATAATCTATTATGGCCTCATCGTATCTTATAATTTTCACACACATATCATCTCGTAGGTGTGGAAAAATTCTATTGCGAAGTAAATTATCCGTATCAGAATATATATTCAGGGAGTAATGGTACCGGTTTAATCAAAAATCAATAGGCCCTCTGAATTTACATTAGAAACATCAGAACAATCCATTAGATGACAGACAGTCTTCATAATACTTTTTTGTAAATATTTGAAAAATCCCAGATTTAGTTTAAAACCCGCGGGTTTTCAGGTGGTTTTTACCCGAAAAAAACCCACTGGGTTTTTTCGGGCTGGCAAAAATCATGCCAACCCTGAACTATAGCTAAAACTATGTATTGGTCCATACCTCTTGGCAACATTAACATTTTGGACACTAACAATTCTTGCTTATGTAGTGCTTCTACGTTGTAGCCTGCACTGGCTATTTGAATTTATTTTAGAAGATTAACATATTTGCTACAATTTGCCAGGCTGATACTGGCTCCAGGCAGCTCAATTTGCCAAAGGTATCAGTATTACCCTCAAGTTTTGTAACCCAGTGAAGATACACAGAATATATTTATAAGCGTATAATTTGGTTAACTGTGATACATATAATTAAATTGTATTCATAATCACAAAATAAATTGTTGTAATGTTTATAATCCAAATAAATCGGGTACTCTTCAATCGGCGTCGAGGTCGGCGGTCTTCAGGTGGTGTTAGTGACTTTCGGGTCAGCATCAATACAAAGTAGATCTCGTGTCTTGCACGCTTATTTGACCTACTAACATAAATATGACAGTTTTAGCCGGGACCGCAAACAAGGCGGCAGTGCATAAACAAAATTTAACCGGGAGAAATAAAGACAAAATGCCAATTAATAAAGTATATACCTGGTGCTGCTTACGTTCTCGGATTTCCCACGTGTGCAGAACGTGCAAGATTTTCAGGCGGTCGTGGCGAAGTTATCTTGTTTACATTTGCCGTTAGCTTTAAGAAACCTTGGAGGTCCTGGTAAACGTTTGTGATTGAATTAGATCCGAACCTCGTAGGCGGCGATCGCAGTAGAATGGCCCAAGAATTAAAACGTGCGAAATTGCGAACGTTGGCTTGTTGCGATGCGGCCTTCCGTTGCAGGTAAATACAGGCTAGACTTTAGAGCGCGAGATTTAAGCTGAACTTGTATCATGTCCTTAAGATCGCAATTAGTGGTTTTAATACCGTCTGTTCCGGTGTTGGGACTCATGGAAATTAGATGCAGAGATCTAAAGCGTCCTCTGAGCGAACGGGACCATGGGGAATTATTTACAAGAGTCTCGTCGATGAGCTTAATAGCCCGTCTGACAAGACGGTCTAGATACGGGTTATCTGGTCGGAACTCTCGCCGATGAGCCTAACAGCCACCCTGACAAGACGGTCTAGCTACGGATTATCTGGTCGGAGCTCTTGCCGATGAGCCTAATAGCTCCCCTGGCAAGGCGGTGTAGGTGCGGATTAACTCGAAGAGTCTGCAGGCCCTCCTGAGCAGAATTAGGTGAGGAGAAAGGTTCAGAAAAAATCTGTTTTAAATGGCTTTGGCTCCACTTTCTTGGAGTAGAGGATTCTTGCTTTGAATGCTCGGCGGTATACCTGCGTCTCTCCGCAGTAACGTCACTTATCGCTGTCCGCGCGTCCAAAGATGCAGCGCTCCGATTCCTAACGTGCTTCAGGCCATAGGAGAATGCGTAAAATTATATTTCTTCTTCTTCTCTTCTTCGACTTCTTAATTAGGTCCTGGACCTGTTCCTTTGGTATCATTGACGTCTGTTTTCGTGAGATATCGACTGCCAGCTGTCTCGCCAGCGTTTCGGAGGTCTGCCGGGTGGTCTTCTTGTGTTTGGCTTTCCATTCCTAACTATTTTTGCCAATCTGTTATCCGCCATGCGATTAATGTGCTCGTTCCACATCCTTCGTCTTTTCCTTGTCCATTTTACTATGTCTTCAACATGGCATGTTGTTCTTATTTCATCATTTCTTACGTGGTCTAGCAGGGTTTTCCCACATATAGTTCGCAGTATCTTCATTTCGCATGTTCTTAAAGCCCTTTTTGTTATTGAGGTGTCAGCCCTAGTTTCGGCGGCGTACGTAAGGATGGGTCTGATACATGTTTTGTAAATCCTAGATTTACTCTCAGTCGACATGTCTTTATTCTTCCATACTATATCTCGCATGCATCCGGAAATGGATGTTGCTTTATTTACTTGATTGCGTATTTCCTCTTTAAGGTCCCCGTATGCTGTAATTGTTGTTCCCAAATAGGGGAATGACATGACTTGTTCTATTGGCTGATTGTCGATTGTAAGCTTGCATCGGGTTGGTTCTCGGGCAATTGTCAAGCACTTCGTTTTGGTGATGGATATCTGCATATTATATTTCTCTGCGGCTTCTTTAAATTGCTTTAATTGTCTTTGTAGATTGTCCTCTGATTCCGCTATTATTGCAGCATCATCTGCGTAACATACGATGCTGGGCCGATGGTTTCCCATCCGGTAGCCTAGATCCATCTCTTTGATCGTTTCTATGATTTTATCCATTACCATGCAAAATAAAGTTGGGCTCAGGCTATCTCCTTGTCTTATTCCACATTGAACTTTAACTTCTTCTGTTATTGTGTTATTGACCTTTATTCTTGTTGTGTTGTTTGTATTTAATTTCTGTATGATGCTTATTATTGTCTGGGGGATTCCTTTTTCACGCAATACTTCGACTACATCATGTAATCGTATTGTGTCGAATGCTTTCGTGATATCAATAAAGCATATATAGGCCACTTTGTTATATTCTATTGCCTTTTCCACGATTTGCTTTATGATGAAGATTGCATCGGTCGTAGATCTATTTCCCCTAAAGCCCTGTTGTTCCTCACATAAAGGTGTTGTGGTGTTAATTCGTTCTGTTAAAATGCTCGTGAATAATTTCATTGTAGTGTTCAACAGCGTTATCCCACGATAATTGGCGGGGTCAATTTTTTGGCCTTTCTTGAATATTGGTACTGTTATTGATTTATGCCAGGCAGTTGGTATTTCTATTGTATCTATTATCTTCTGAAACAGTTTATGAATTTCGCTGATTAATGGCTGGCCTCCGTATTTTAGCAATTCGTTGCGAATTTCATCTTCGCCCGGTGCCTTTCTGTTTTTTAACTTGGCAATACCGTTTGCAACCTCACATTCAGTTATAGTTACTTGCTGGTCATGTTCGTCGTGGTGTATTATTCCTGTCGGTTGGATGTCTTCCTCGTCATTATCCTTATATAGTTCCTTGAAATATTTCACCCATTTATCTTCTGTTATACGATTTGTTTGTACATATTCATTTATGGGTTTCTTCCTTCCTCTCAGCATTTTCCATACCTTTTTCTGGGCACCGTACAGATCGTGCTCCATGTCACTCGTGAACTGTCTCCAGTATTCCTTCTTTATTTCATTTATTTTGTTCTGCACGTTGTTTCGTTGGGCTTTATATTCGTTGTATTTTTCCACTGTTTTAGTATTTAAGTAGTTCAAATAGGCTTCACGTTTTTCTCGGCATAGGGATTTTACTTCCTGTGTAAACCATGGTTTGTATGAAGTTTTAGATGCATTATGTTAACCTTACGGGTTCCTAGAGCTTCGTTGGCTGCGGATTGTATGTTTGCTGACATTTTTTGCCAACTGTCCTCTATGTTATCTTCTTGTTTGATTAAATTGCTATTTATTGTTTGTGCTAGCCTGTTTTGGTATAACGTGCGCGTGCTTATGTCCATTACTGACTCTATGTTAATTTTTTTGATGTAGTGAGGAGGTTTTCTTTTACTAATTTTAATGTTAATACGCAGCTTCCCTAGCACCAGGTTATGGTCGGATCCTATGTTGGCCGACGTCACACATCGAATATCTAGTACTTGCGTAGGATGTACTGATCTGTTAGTGATAATGTAGTCGATTACTGATTGTCTTCCTCTCGAGTCTTGCCATGTGTACTTGTGTTGTTGCTTGTGTCTGTAGAAGGTGTTGTTTATTCGTAGTTCGTTCATTGTACAGAATTCTATAAGCATTTGGCCGCGATCATTTAAAGTCTCTTCGTTAAATTTTTGTTTAACACCATTGATAGCATGATTACCAACGCGACCATTGAAGTCTCCAATTAGAATTAGTTTTTCAGTTTGTGGGATATCGTCAATCTGGTTTTGTAATAGTTCATAGAAGTCTTCTGCTTCGTTATCGGGCCGATTAGTGTCGGGTGCGTATATGGATATTATATGCAGGATATGTTGTTGGAACTCCATTGTCAATTTAATGATCCTATCGTTAATGTAATCGACCGCTTTAATATGATTTTCAAATTTATTATGTAATAATATTCCTACTCCCGCTGACGCCCATTTTTCTTTACTTTTTCCTGAATACAGTAATATGTAATTATCTATCTTGAGAGATCCCTTTCCCTTCTTTTTTGTTTCAGCCCAATGTACATATGTCGATGTTGTGATGTTCCATTTCCGTTAGTAATTCCTGATTCTTTGTGTTCCATGAATTTATGTTCCAGCATGCTATTCGTAATATGTTTTTTGATTTCCATTTTCGTTTATCCTTGTTTGTCGCAGGGGTCGTTGCCGTTTGATCCGTCCTATATCCGAGGCAATGATACCATTTCTGTGAGCATTAAATGATTTTTACGGGAAGTAGGTTGCTAACCTTGCCTCCCAACCCTTTTAGTCGCCTCTTACGACAAGCAGGGATACTGTGGATCTATTCTAACCCCAACCCACAGGGGCAAAAATTATATTTAATTAACTAAAACCGCGTTCGAACTGGGGCGGCGAAACTTTACAACATGACGAGGTAATCGAGCTATATCCTTCATACAAAATGGACAGAAATTCCTCCTGGGTTTGCTTCCACCCTCCGCTGACAACACAGTAGATTCAGCATCTTCTGTGTACTTCCTTATTACAATTTGCGGCAGAAATTATTGATAACGCTGCAAGTGAGGGGGAAGTTTCGGATAAGCCAACGACTGCTCATTAGAATCACATGTCCTACGTTTAAAAATAGGATGTTCTGACCTTCTGTTTAAATTTCTATCGCTTAGGTTCTGTTCAGCTTCAGATGCTTTAAACAACAAATAACATTTTGAAAATAACCACCTTAAAAATGAGACATCTTATAATTTTTTTAATATTTTAATTACGATGATCGTGGAGGTCAGAATAAACCAAATTTAACTATAGAAGGGGCATTGAAATTAAACTTTGGTTTTGTTATGCACTTTCATTTTTTAATTTGCACATACAGATACAGTGTAAAATTATTTTTTTGGTTTATTATAAACGAAAAAAGAAGTAGCCTTCAGTGGACAATGATTAAATAAAACTACGGTAAACGTGCAGTTTAGGGATCCCAAATGATAACAAACCGATGGGCACCACTCGGGTCAGACATGGTTGCCAGACTGGATGCGTGCGCATTGCCAGACCTATTTTTCTCGTATGTTCGGTTGTTTTTCAATGAACGTTTAGTAGTTTTGGTAATCCTGCTGTTATTCAATTTTCTGCATTTATCTTTGATGGCAGAGTACACTACGAGTTTGCAGTAAAATGATTTAAAAATTGAAGTAATAACCCCTCTCTCCCCTATGGCGCTACATCCCAAATCGGGTTTTGGCCTCCTTCATCTTTTGCCTCCCCTTCTCTATCTAGTGCGTATGTTCTCCAATTTCGGGCGTTTAGTATATTTCTTGCGTCCTCGTCGACCTCATCTTTCCATCTCTTTAATTGGTCTAACTACAGGCCTCCTTCCGTCCATATTTCCGTTGAGAGCTCTTTTCGGATTTCTTGTGTTTTCCATCCTTATGACATGCCCCCGCCCACTGCAGCTTTTATAGTTTTATGAAGGTTTCAACTGAAGTTTCTTCATGATTGTATCTTACCCGCCATTCTTCATTTTGCCCCTTCACTGGTCCTAAAATCCGTCTTAAAGTTTTCCTTTCAAAAATATTTACCGCGTCCGTTGTTTT
>CALNHX010012766.1:0-22666 GCA_940337035.1 Agriotes lineatus
TTTTTTATAGCTATTTGTATAATTAGGGAGAAAGGTGTATCATTCCCTCCCGCAGATGTAGTTTTTTTCCTCAGCGTTGGCGATAAGAGTACCTAATCAATTGTAATCATGCAAAGGAGTAAAAGACATTTTAGTCTAGAGTTATATATATGACACTTTTACATTTTATGATGACACTATCTCTTGGATTCAGCTGCAGTCAAAAATATTTAAATATGAAAATTAGGAGGCTAGTTAATTTATTATTAATCACATTGTCTCCCGTCTGTAATGGCATCGGGAGTCAATCTATTATATTCCCTCCCACTGCCATTGGAAACTGACCAGGGAACGAAACGTATATTTTCGGGAAACCCCTAATAGGCGACAGAAAATGACACTTTTGTATAAAGGGGTAAAAAAGTATTTTCGAACTGAGCCAACAAAGAATGCTCGAGTTGCGCCAGCTGGATCACCTTGCAGTGTTCTTTACAAAATCTAAATAGAATTCTACTGTCAAACATTTAAGAAATCCAATGCTGCACCCTGTATACTTAGGTAGGTAAGTTACATATTTTCGTCATCCAGCCTCATGTTAGGCGTATTTAATAGTAGATTGTTCTACAAGTTACGAAAAGTGAGAGTTTTTCAACGTTTAATTTGCGAGCGAGTGGATTAATTTATCGCGAACATGGAAAAGCCACTTTTATAACATATTCAAAGTGCTATTTTTTGATACCATTACAAAATCTAGCAAAAATGAAATTCGACATTTCTTCATAATATTCGAAAAAAATATATTTTTTAAATCGGCAGTGAATAACGTCGAAATCGTCAAATAAAAACCCACAAAAGTTGGTTAATTTCGCGATTTTAAAAAACAATGTACCGCTCGGCACTGGAAGTTCCTTTTTATCCCTCATGTGGTTTATTTGCTTTGGCCCTACGGGCTTCGGCAACTAAATCCGCAATAGCTTAACTTCAGTGATAACTTATGTGGAAATTAATATAAAAAAATATATACATTTGAACTTTCAAGTCTCTATACCTCTTACTGAATGGACTTTGAACTAAGGTATATTAAGTTGAATCGGTTTATTATAACCTAAGGAATCTATGCCCAATCGGTGTCGGTATTCTTTTTGGGACACCCTGTATAATTGTTATCCTTGACTTTATTTACTTACATCTTACATTAAAACAAACTTAAAACTGTTGGTTTTGGTGAACAGTGCATGTAGCTACAAGATTTAATTATCAAAAAACATTCAAGAGTGATAAAGTGTGTAGGTTACTATACAGGGAGGGAGTTTATTATAACGCACAATATGTAAATGCATTTATTTTAAAATGCAATATGGAAATGTTATTGAGTATGTAAAAACATAATATATTCTACGGAGGAAGGAATTATGTTGATGAAATGGTATAAAGACTTCAGTTTACAGCAAGTATGTGGGTTATTACATGCCCTGTTGTTCTTTCTGATGCTTCTTTTTCAATAAAATTATGGTTTATATATTGCATTTTAAAATAAACGCATTTACACATGGCGTGACATACCCTTAGACACCAATAACAATCAAGTCCTTATGGAAAAGGGAATACCACACTGCCCATTATAATAAATTCACTGTAGTTATAACAAAACATAAAATTAAAGATTAGATTACGATACGAATCGACACGACACTAATGATAGTTGCAACTTGCAACAAAGTTCTACTAAATACAACTATATGACAATAATTTCTAGTGAAGTAATTGAAAAAGTAATTGCTGTTGTTGTACAATTACAATTACTAAGTAATTGGCAATTGAATTACTATTTCATATTGAATCTCTGGTAATTAAATTACTGCATTGGGCGGTAACTGGTAATTAGTAATTAATTACTTTTTAAAAGAAATTTGCCCAGGTCTGAGTGAACATAGTTCGAAGAAAATTATAGCTGGGTTTTCGCAAAGGAAATAATAATAGGTTAAAAGCAAATGAGAGACCAATTGAGAGAAAAATGTTAGGAAAAAGGACAAAAGTGGAGGACGCTATTAAGAGGAGAGAGTAATTGAAATGGAAATGGGAATATTATATGGTCAAAAATAGTATATTAGTTAACTTTATCTCGACATAGGGATGAAACTTTTCAGCATGTATGTATAATATTTTTCTCACAACCACTTTATTGGAAACATTATTTGACAGGTTGTGATTGACATTCAATGTTTTCGAGAATTGACAGAAATGTCACTTTCTGACCAAGAGATGGAAGTGTTGAACTGTCATTTCCCACCTAAGAGAAACAACCATCCACCCGCTGCCATGGTAATCTACTTCCCGCCCAGTGTGGGAAGTAAAAATTGGTAATGACTCATTTTCCAACTTTTTAAAAGTCAGTAATGACTTTATTACTTATGTGGTTGTAAATAAAGAAAATTAGTTCCAGTCCCACAAAATGAAGACATTAGAAATACATGAGGGAATGGTACATCCAGAGTATAGTGAACAAAGACGAATTCGATTCTACTACAACATAGTATAAAACTAGTATAGATTATTTATAAATATAACAAAACATAATTTTAATATGAATTTATGTGAAATCATCATTTTAGTTTCATATAGATCGTTAATTTGCATGTCCAATCCAGATGTACGAATACACATAAAATACACTGCTGAAATGCAATATACTCCGCGTATAATTGGTGCATTTAAAAGATAACCACTACAGCTGTCTCTGAGAGGTCAATCGAAAGAAATGATATCACGTACTTAATTAAATTAACATAACGGCGGATACGGTAATGCAAATTGAATGGCGGGCATTTATTTTGCTGCGCCAGGCCGGTTTCATCGTTAATCGATTAATTGATATTAATGGAATTTCGGACAAACAAATATGGGTAATTAAGCTCTACACATGTAATACAGTAATTAGCGCGAATAATAAAAAGCGTGCTTCCCGTGGTCTATGCAATGAACGCATCTCAGCTTTTAATTAATTTCAAACGTCGAGGGATAGTGTTATTAAATGAAGAAGCATGTGGTGCCCTTACGCGCTGGTGAACAGAAAGATCACGCGTTATCGACAAGTGCTATTGTCCCAAATAATGCCCTCTCATCACGGAAGCGCGATCAGTCTCGACCGGAAGCCGAGCAATTAAATATCTGTATTCGAACTTAACACCTGATAAATTAATAACAACCACGCTATAGCGAGCACTACCAGAGGCGGACTGCGAAGTATTTCTTTTGGGGACAAACACAGCCGACTCTTTATAACATCGTAATTATTAATTATAACAAACTGCTTAAACTGATATATTCATTTCATCATTTCATGCCAGTCCAGTAGTTAGGACACTTGGTTACCATGTTGATGTCTAGGTTTCAGATATTAGATTGGCCCAAGAGTTAGAAAATTCCTTGAACAGACACGTGAAAATGTGAAAAATTTATCCCGTAAAAGATTGTATATTTGTTTTGTTGGTCATAGCTGTGATTTCAGACTTGTGCTAAATAATGTAGTGCCCATTTATTATAATAATAATTATGTATGGTACAAGTCAATAAAGAGTCAAGGGAAAACTTTAGCTCGCTAGTCAAAGCCGAATAAGATACTTTCCCTGAATGGATAAAATCTCTATATTCACGTGTGGCAGTTAGCATTTTCTCAAATACCTACATTTAGTTATAAATAAATGAGTTTTAAAATTGAATAAATAATCATATTACCTGTTTTTGTACTAGTTACCACGGTAACACGCAGCCATTTTGTTAATTGCTATGGATTCTAGACTTTATCCATCCTCATCATTAAACTTTGTTTTTTAGAAAAGAAGATAATTGTTGTTTGCGTATATCTAACACCCTATGCAATAACTATTTTTTTTGGTTTGAAAAACTATAATATTTTAACTTTATAATACTGTCAGAAAAACAGAATAAGCACATATCAGTAGTAATTAATTGAAAATAGCCACTATTGTTATTGATAAAGCTTGCAATGCAATATTATAACATAACGTAACAAAACATTAGAGTTGATCTTTATTATCTATTAATAAGTTAATAAACCTTCTTCTTATTGTGCCTATACACAGAGCTGGGCAGTAATTAATTACTTTATAATTTTTAAAAGTAATTAATTCAATTTCTCAATTATTTCTATGTAATTAAATTACTCTAAAGTATTTAAATTACTTTACAAGTATTTGAATTACTTGTGGTAATTGAAATTACTCGAGGTAAATGAATTACTTTGGGTATTTAAATTACTGAATTACTGACCTCGATAGGGTGCCAAATCTCTAGAACACAAAACATAAGATAAGGTCTTATTATGTTACATATTAAGCAAATCGCAATAGGGTGTTCCCTGCCCAATATAAGCCTAATTTATTATTTCCTCTGACGAGTCGAATAATAGCAACTTTTGCATTTTGTACAACGCGTCACGGGCATTGGTGCGTAACTGCAGATTCTAGATGTGATCTGTAGCTTGCAATAGTGACATTAATATTTATTGTGCAAGACGTTAAAACTATATTTGCGGTAAGTACATTACAGATTACAATACCTACGGTAAAAATATAATTTAAAATAACTTCATTAGACGACATTGGTTCATAATAATAATTTATTCATTTCAATTTGCTTGTTTTAAATGATTTACTAGCATAGGATTATACTGCCGTGCAAGTGTAATAGGCATTAAGTCCAGAAAATTACGTTTTTGAGTGAGGAATTGAACTACACGGCCAAAATCCGATAACGACATTTAAACAGCGTAAAACACATAAATAAAATGTACTTAATTGCAAAATTTTATGCCTGGTTGATTCAAAAATTTAGTATGCGTTATGGTATTAATACAATTTAAAAACACCGCATAAGTTTACCGCATTCCTGCATTGAACATTTTGTAAATTATTCATTCTTTACATAATATACTATTTCCACGACCGGGAGTAGAAATCAGTTTCTAGGTTACAAAAACTGTGACAGAAATACACATTATCTGCCTATGGAGACAATATGAATACAATTAGTACCTCGGTGGAGTGAATACTCGATTAAATCAACAATTCTTTTACATGAACAACAAAAATGTAACATTGTAGGTTCGAAAAAGAGAACAATAATATGTTTGTTTAGATCATTTTATAAAAATTTAAGTTTAATTTTAATTTTTAATGTTACAAATGGATACACAAAAAATGTTAGTGCAGCAATACCCTTATGCGACGTGAAATGTTAAATAAAGAGTACAGTAATAGTATTTTTTAAATAAATTTTAAGCATTTGAGTAGAAAAAATCTGGTGTGATTCACGCACACAACTTCTTTTTACAGTGATCTTGTAATTAGGGAAAAATGTGATTTTTAATTTTTAAGCATTTGTCAAAAAATTTCAAAACTTACAAATTCTACAGAAACCGTACAAAATAGAGCGTTTGTTGAAGAGACAAATTTTCTCTAAAATTTTAAGCTGAATTCAAAAATGTAAACATAAAAGAACAAATCCTTATGTCACTAATGTTATTAATTGATTTATCAGTGTTTTTTACTAATGACCATTGTTTTTGTGATCATGGCTACTTGATAATTGCACGTCTTAATGACAACCCAAAACTTTTGATATGCATTTTAAGGCAAACGGTTGCTTTTACGCTTATGAACTAAGAGGATCTTATTTTTACGATTTTTAATTCCCTTTCAGATAATAACCTGATTTAAAAAAAAATGTTACCAATAACAAAAGTTAGAGCTACAAAAAGTTTTCAGAGATAGGTAAAGTGCCTCTTATAGTCAAGTCTAGTTTATGAAAATTGTTTCATTAGTGTATTACATAATAGTAAGGATGTGCACCAAAATTCAAATGGATCTCTTTACATTTGTGCAAATTAATATAAAAATAAATTAAAAATTGAACTTCCAAGTCCCTATACCTTCTTACTGAAGGGACTTTGTACTAAGGTGTATAAAGTTTGATCGGTTTATTATAACTTATGGAATCTATGACCATTCGGTGTCCTATATTTTTTGGGACGCCCTGTATAGTATTTATCCTTGATTTTATTTATTTACTTACATCTTACATCAAAACAAACTAAAACCTTTTGGTTGTGGTGAACGGTACATGTAGCTAAAAGATTTAATTATCAAAAGGTCTTCAAAAGTGATAAAGTATTAGGTTACTATAGTTAACAAAACATAAAAATTAAGCATTTTTAGATTACGAAAACGAATTGACACGACATTAATGATAGTTGCAAATTTGCAAGAAAGTTACTAAATACAACTACATACAGGGTGAGTCATTTTAATCTTTGGACGCGTTTATCCAGTGAGGGAAACAAGATGGTGAAAAATACTCCGGGAAAAATTGTTCGGGGTGAAGGGTGACAACTTTCTACACCAAAATCCACTCCCCCCCCTCGGAGGGGGGGGTCAGCTTTCAAATTTCAAATGGAACCCCTAATTTTTTTCATGGATTCGGGTTCCTGATAAAAAAATATGAGATTTTTGTCCGAACAATTTTTCATGAAAATGCTTTCTTCGGTCAGTTTTAGCGCATCTCACAATCCCAACCTTGGCGTTACCCAGGAACAACGACGTGGACGTGGTGGGATTTTGTTCCCATCGGGGTGCTTTGTTCGGGTGAGTCCCCTGCCTCTCACGTACGGGGTGCTTTTTTCGCGTGAGTCCCCTTGCCTCTCACGTACGGGGTGTTCTCATTAAATTCGCCGGGAGTCGGTGGCTCTCCCCCGCGCTCTGGTCATCACTAGTGTAGGTCCAATCTAACGTTCTGGAATCTCAATCCTGGAAATGTTTGTCATTTTGGTGAAACATTGACACTTTTGGCCCTGATGACAGCTACCTGACAGCTGTGATGACATCGTGTGGGGACAATTTTATGGCTGTAGACCAGGTAACTCCATATCGAGCGCTATCAATCATATGTGCTGTTTAGAGAAAATGTCCATTCACTGTAGTTCTTAAATAGGGCGGGGGGTCATAATTCTGATCGAAGAAAGCATTTTCATGAAAAATTGTTCCGACAAAAATTTCATATTTTTTTATTAGGAACCCGAATCCATGGAAAAAATGGGGGGTTCCATTTGAAACTTGAAAGTTGACTCCCCCCCGCGGGGGTAGTACGAGGGGGGAGTGGATTTTGGTGCCAAAAGTTGTCCCCCTTCACCCCGAACAATTTTGTCCCGGGGTATTTTTCACCATCTTGCTTCTCTCACTAGATAAACGCGTCAAAAGATTAAACTGACTCACCCGGTATATGACAATAATTTCTATTGAAAGTAATTGAAAAAGTAATTGATATTGTACAATTACAATTACTAAGTAATTGGTAATTGAATTACTATTTCATGTGAGTAATTGTACTCTCTAGTAATTCAATTACTTCATTGGGCGGTAATTAGTAATTAATTACTTTTTAAGGTAATTTTCCCAGCTCTGCCTATATACGCTAGCAGCTTGTTCTAAATAGGGTTTCCAGTCCCGGGATCCGGTCCCGGGACAGTCCCGGGATTCTACCACAAAAACCGAGTCCCGGGACCACAGCCAGCCCAGGCGAAGTCCCGGGACCATGTCAACATGCGTGCGTATACTCGATATCAGAGAATTAGGACGGGTATTCACCGGCGTCTGGCGTATTACTCATGCCTCTTGCACATTCTGCATTATTTGCGTTTTGCGTAGGCAGGAGAGGTATTATTTTCGGTAGGTTAGAATTAAACCTGTGTGTTGTTTCAGCTACATTTGTTGGATTTAGATATGTGCGAAGAAGCTAAATAATTTATATTTTGGGGTTTTAAGTGTGTTCGTTATTTGTCTGCTAAAGCGTTACAATTAGAATAAATTCCGATTCGCAACCTACCTTCATTCTACATAAAAAAATAAATTTGAAGTCAATATGGCAACAATTTTATATAATGAAGATAAACAATTGGCGAAATGTAAAGTTGGTTCCTACAAAATTATCATAATCAGAGGCAGCTTGACGAAAGAATTACACAAGCACTTTGCAGTTCAAACAAAAGCAAAAGATGAAGAGCGATAACATTGTTAGTACCAGAAGAAAGCAATGAAGTTGTAGATGAGCCCCAACGCAAATTATCAGCACAGAAATACTTTATTTAACTTAAAACACTTGTTTTCCTTTGGAAATTGCATTCGAAAATTTCACCTGAACACTATTTCCTTTTCGGGACCATTTTCGGGATCTTCGGGACTAGTCCCGGGACTTGAAATTTAGCTTGTAAGTCCCGAAAACACTTTTGGTCCCGGGACTTGGAAACCCTAGTTCTAAACCATGGTTTGGTCCTCTTGTGATATGGATAGTCAGCGTGGTTTTCCTGAATCTGTCATTTCGTCGGTTAGTCCGCTTCTGCTCTTTGTATTGGTTTGTGGCTACCCATGCTGTTGACATGCTTATTCGAAAGTTTTCTTTTGCTGTTGGATCATTTTATTATATCTTATTATTTTATTATTAGATCTTTATTTAAATAAATGACTATCATCTCAAAGGGTTGGGCTTTCTACATCCAAGCAAATGATTGAATGTATAACTAAGATAATTATCGTGGTTTTTATGATTTTTAAAAGTAATCGCTTTAACCCCCGCTTATTTATCTAATGGGACCGCTACAAAATTAAATATTTAAACTGATGGGAACATGGCGTTCCAACCTCATAATTTATCAAAACAAGTTGGTTTCGTATTAATAATCACATCAGCGATTACGCAAGAGTGCGTTGCTTAAGCGATTTAACAAACGTAAGTAAATAGATGCCACGACAACGCTCACGATGCACTTCTTCCGGAAATGTGCAAAAACCGACATCACTTTAAAAGAATTCACCAAATTCTATTTTTAGGTTAACTTTCTAATCGTATTTGGCTTTCCTGGTGCAAATAGGACAGCAGGCGTCCCCAAAGCAAATCTCACGACGGGCAGGGGCTCCTCTTTCTCTCCGTTGGCCTGCTGTAATAAGCCAGATACCTCTTCGAACGCCGGCTGCAGATTGCACCACTTCAAAACTAATTACAACTTCGTATTTGCCCCAGTCTTAGGACTCCACACTGCTCAGCAAGAATGTCCCTGCCTCCTTCCCGCTTTCAGGGCTATGCTGACTCTGCAGCAGCTCTAAAAACTGCCACAGGAACACCAGATACCACTCGACGTACTATTCAACACTTTTTTAAAACTCCCGTAGGGGTGCAACGAATCAAAGCAACCCTCTACAGTCTACCCAAATGACACTGCATTAATTATAAAGCACTGACTTGGGAAAAATGGGTATTTATTTGCTTTTAAACAGATTTGTGAGGAAGCCAAAATGACAAATCTCACAGCTTCCCCATTCTTTTTGTTGTTTTCATTCATCTTACATTATTATTCATTATTTATAAGCCTGATTTGATTACATTTTACGTCTGAATCAAGGCTAATACTATTTTTAATACCGTTTTTACAAATTCTTAACTCAAAATCAACGCTATTCATACACTTTTCAAAAATTGAACACATTTATAGAATATTTTGTAAAATAATACTTGAAATGCTTGACATGTTATTAATTGCTATCATAATTTTAGAGACTCTAAAAATGTTTATTGCAATATATTGCTGTGGAGAATACACCTCTGATGGCTTGCTTAAAAAATGTAAATAAGACTTATTTATTAAATTATACATAATTACTACAAGGTAGCGCTTAAATTAACACAAGTTATGACTTAAAATTACTTTTATTAATTTGTAATTGCATAGCATACACATTTGAGACAAGAAAAGCCTTATGGCTATCATAAAGAAAATTTGGTTTTTGATGTTTTCCGAGCTCGAATTCTACGTTCGGAATGCTTCTCGCTTTGCTTGCAAATCAATTTTAGTGGCTTCGTTCATAAAATTTTGCATGTAAAGCAACCTGACTTTGGTGGATTTGGTACACTGTAAGAACTATTAAGATTAGTTGAGGATCAAAAACACACTCACTGGACTAACGCTAATGAACAAATGAGATTAGTGTGCAACACGAAAATGTACGAACCACTAGAAATACCTGTCCATATGCTAAAGTTAATTTGATGTGTTTCCGATGTAAGGATTTTTATCATATTCACCACACAACTGTTATAAGTCCGATGGGGTTTAAACTGTACAAAATTGTAGATGGTCGCACAACAAGGATAATTCTTGTACTATATCTGAGTTTTGTTGCGATTTTAGTTGGGTTGCACCCTTGCAGGTAGCCGATCACCTGGAAATCACAATTTTATTAAAATTATGTATTAAACCAGGCAAAACATGCAATATTATGTAATATAGGATATAGAAACGAGATTGTAAAGTTGAAATGTCAAATATTGGATATAGATCAAATGAGGTGTTAATTTAAAGTTTAAAGTGTGCACATTTTGAATTTTACTTATAAGATATGTGTTAAGAATGTAGTAAATGGAAAATTTGTTGATATTGCTAGGCAACGGCATTTATTTTTATTTTATTTCATGTGATGAAATTACAATAAAAGCTTAATACTGTGATAGTTATTTACCTTTGTTGTTACTGAGTGAGGTAGCGATCACCATAAATAAAAAGCAGATTTAAAGTGATTCATTTAGAAGAATTTTGGGTTACGTTTCTGCCATAACCAAAAAAAAAACTAAGTTTAATTACGTCAAATAAGTAAAAAAGATGTGCGATGAGTCGTATCATTCTTCGTGGAAGCAGAGCCAAACAGCTGTGGTGCAGGTTGGAGTTGCAAGAGGGCAGAATTGCAGAACAAAAGGGCAGGTGGCAGGTAGCCATTTTGGGGTCCATTGAGCTGAAGTTAGCAGATATTCTAACAGGACGGTGCGAAGCTTCTCCACGGTATTTTAAGGTGGTTGAATTTTTGTAAATTAACTTCTTAAGAGTTCAGGTCGTTTAATTAAGATGTAAATTAATTGCCGGGGAGGAAGCTACGATGCAATTTCTATTGTCAAACTTTGGGAGAAACGTTGAAGTCTGTTAGTTATGTTTGTTATTGTAAGGATTTATGTCCAAACTGTGTGTGCTTGTAAAAATTCTATTTTAAGGAGTTTCATGCTTAAAAATATGTGTTGCTCTAAGAGGGGTAAACGGATGGTAACTGTAATATTTTAGAAATAAAATAAAAACGTAATTTTCTATTAAAATATATCACAAATGTCTCTGTAAATATCATCATCACAACCCATGACGTATTAGGCTTGTGCTTGTTGTTTGTGTATCTTTTTGTCTCGCCATTCTTTCCACATATTGTTTCCATTTTGAACTAAATTCTTTCATAAATGATTGAACGTCTTTGAATGGTCATTATTTTGGCACCATTTATTTATATTGGTGGCACTGTAAGTCTATGTCAAATTCGAGGTTATCAGGTTAGGTTTTCCGTCAGTTTTGACACAGACTGACGCAAAATCTAACCTGCTAACTTCGAACTTGACATAAACTTACAGTGCCACCAACATAAATAAATGGCGCCAAAATAATGAATTTTACGTCAATGCCTTGTATTCTTTGTTTATTTCTTGTTTTGATCGTTCATGATTTGCTTTCGTAGATAAAAATGGTGTAATTTTTGCTATAGGAATGTTAATTTTCAGTTCAAATTTAGTTGTATTGCTATGCTTGCTGCGCACGCCGAAGACAGTTAAGGTTGTCCTTCGAACTAGAATGTTCTCTAGTAATCGAGTTTATTGTGGCAACTAAATAAAGTATTTTATAGTTACAGTTGCATATTATTGGCCACCTGGTCACAACAGTAACAGATGGAAACCGTTTTTCTGCGTACGTTGTTTTTTAAAGTTCGTTTTATTGTGCCGTTGATATAATCGAAACATTCAGTTTTTAATCGAAGGCTATTTCTTTATGATAGACGATTTGTCTACCTAGGAAAGTGCATATAATTATGTATTTTATACGTTAATGGTTATTTTTGAAGAAGCTGGGGTTTTTTTCTACAAATTCCATGGTTTTTGTTTTCTCGTTTGACATTTTTAGGTTGTATTTAGATATTGTTTCTTTCAGTTTGTGTATTTTCTTTCTGTATTTTGCCTTCTTTGATATATATTGTCTTTGACAACATATATTTTACTCTACTTAGTTTTACTTAGCAAGTAAAGTTAAGTCTACTTATAATAGAATTGTGATTATTATGTAGGAATAAATAAACACACTATTTTGATCAAACAGAAACATAACTTAGTATAAAAGAAAACAGAAAGTCTTATTACCAAATCTATTTTTTAACTTTCAGGGTTAAATAAACAGCAAACTACATTTTATTGGTTTATTTACACGAATTCGTTTTAGCAGCTAAATTATATTAAATGAACACAATCACTTAATCTAAATATACTAAATTTGAAAAAAAAAATACTTCTATGTTTATTAATACATTAGCTGTGTGATAACCCTTATTTACTGACTGGTAGTGGCACAACTTGGTATTATAACTTTCCGGTATTTATTCTAGAAATTTCGCCATCTTCTAGCTATAGCACATTTAATTGTTCAAGCAGATGATCTAGAAGGCCATTCGCCTGCACGCTGGGGTATGAGTTAGCCCTTGATGTGATTTACCTGTAACAATATTATGTGACTTTTATTATATATAAAACGTATCACTGAATACAAAATTTATTTTCCAGTCTAAACAAAAAAATTTGGCCAGTTCGTCCCTGAATATTGACGGTGTAATACCACTGAAGCTCCATTAGAACATAGTGTTTATTGCATATTATTGGTTTTAGTCATTGGCATGTACAGTTCGTCTCAGGAATCTTCCCTGACGTCATGTGCCCATGTAAGAGCCACGAAAATGATATAAAATTGTGTTTGCATCTGTTTCCCCTTGTTAGTAAAAGAGAAAATTCTACATCATTTGCGTATTTGCTCCATATGCATATATTCTCCTAGAATATAAATGACGTTTGGTATTATTTACATACTACTATTATTATTTTTATTAAATGTCTAATCCATTTTGTATATTTATATATAGACTGTAACATATTCACAATCCAAATGCTCATTATTAGGTACACCTTCCCAGTCCTCAGTTTAATTTGCACGCCCCATATCAGAGATAATAGATGAGACAAGTTGTAGTTCTTACAGTTGTCATGTTATATTTATAAGTTCTATGCGCAAACCCTCAAATAAACTGACGATGCACCCGGTGCGGATAGTGTACTTGCCATGTTTATTACGTTTTCTAATTCAGGACCATATCGAAAAATAAATGTGAACTATCACATATAGAGGTATAAAGGCATATAATTTGTCTAAGGTAAATTCTGCATTAAACTGAGATTACAATTCAAGTGGTCGTCTGATCCATTCTAATTATAATCTAGCTAAGGAAGAAAGTTACCGTGATGAAAGCTGTGGTAGACATAGCGATAGTAATGAGAGACAAGATAAAGAGAGAGGTTGAGTAAAGAAATGCAAATAGAATACATTTTTTGATTCACATAAAGACTGCCACCTTTGTCGGCAACTGTAACTCAATTTGCAAAGGTTCGACGTTACTGGAGCTTGTAGATTAGTTCTACTTACTTTCCGTTTTCGATCATCTGGCAGATCTTTTTAAAGCCACCATTTCCGTTGCTAATGTATTTTCTTTAGGTCATTTGAAGTTACAAAACTGTATGCCAAAACACGTTTTATTGTATTGTATATATGTTTACCTCCTCTGTCTAGTTATGGTCCGTGACTAAAATATTCCATTAAGTGCATCTATCATTTTCCTGCTTTGTTATCTTTTTCTGTATTTCTAATGTGTCCTTTAGATCTGTCCCAAATATAACTCCCAAATATTTTTATTTTGTGCACTTCTTAATAGTTACATTATTATTCGATTAGTACTAGGTCATTTTGATCATTTTCGATACAGAGGTATTCAAACTGCTGTGCGTTGTCAATTCATTCTCCAGTTGCTATGTTCTTAATAGAGGTTTCTGATCATATACTATAGATTTCCTTTTGTTTGAGCAATAATAACTTGGTTATCAGCAAATGGAAGAGTTTATAGTGTCGTGTGATTTAGTGCAAATCCCTGGCCATTTTTTACGTATTTTGAATGCACATTCCATACTTAAGTTGGCATCTTTGTTGAAAACCTTTTGTAATAGTTTCCTATGCCCTTCAGATAATGAACCGCCTACCTTTATTTGTGTGTCAGCCGTCATACAATTGTTGTGCAACTGTTATTAGTGTATTATTTTTAGTATCCATTTCAAAATAACCGATTGAAATTATATTGAGTCGTTTAACTAGTCGATTCGATACACATAATGAGAGTTGATAAACGATTTCAATCTATTGACCATACGATTCGATTCACATCGTCAATCGATCGACAGTTCGATTCTATTTGATTTACAACTGAAATAGATTCGTGGGTCAAACCCATCGGTCATTTCAATAATTTCATTCGAATTAATTCACACTTTAATCCGATTAATGGAAAAAATAGATTCGCCAAGAGAAGTCTCGTCGAAACCTTATAGAAGCATAGTCGCTAAACCTCGCAGTCCTCAACAACAGGTAACTATTATAAATCTGTCTATTGGCCGTCGTCTTATTAGTCATCAGCCACTTTCCATTATATTAAACTGCTTATGAACTGCAAAAAGGTTCTGCGGGCCGTATGCGTGCATGCCCCCGCGCAAGTGGAGCAGACGCTCGTGGTCTTCATTAATGCATACCAGCAAGGGCGGGATGCACCCGCATTCGGAACTCGTATTGTGCGCTCCACGTGCCTGCAACAATGTAAGAAGCGTCGTCCAAAAGTCACGCCGTGCTGTTGAATATTCACACAATTCGATTAACCCGCCACATGCAAAGAATCCACGGTCTTGTTGAACCTCTCGCACCAATTCGCGGCGAAAATGGGGATCGCGGGTTAATTCCCCGAATCCTTTTGTCGCGGGTCCCTGGTAACCCACATAGAACGCAGAAATTGTCCCCGCTACAAATAATAACCGACGATTTGGAATTCTTCACTTATCGCTGCATCTTTATCGACGCCATTAAGTGAACATCATCCGTGAATCCATTAAGCCATCAATCCATTAGCTATTATCCATTATCATATTTTGGATTGGCTCCAAGCAGCGATATTTTACAACTTTTACGCTAACGTTAAGAAAGTTGAGGACTGCGAGGCCATCAATCAATAGAGATAATTTTATTTGAAAATTGAATAACGCTGCATTAAGTCGGGATAACAATGGCGGGCTGTAAGTCATCTTGTGAGCAGAAACAGATTTTTGAGGAGCGAGGGAGAATATAATGTTCAGATAACGTGCAAGTCACCGACGCCATCAGTCTAGCAGGACATTCTCTCGGTTGTCACGTCTTGCTAATGAGATTCGAGTAAATATAAATTTAGCAATACGCCGATCACTCTCGTACATTCACTACAATAAGTTAACAGTTATGTCTGAGTAAATAAAGAACAATGAACTACGCAAGGGTTTCCTCCTACTTCCGCGTCTAAGGATTAGAATTTTATGGCATTTTGAAGAGACCTAAATGGTTTTTTATGTTCACACTCGCATATCTTAAAAACAATTACACTTAATGGTATGAAGTAGGGTATCAAAAGAAAGCTCATTAAAAAGGCTTCTTAAATATACAAAAATATTCAGAAATTTGCAAATGTTATGCACCCTGTGTAGCATCAATACCTATAGAGCGACCAGTTTACACTTGAATAATAACTCACGAAAAATATAATCTTTTGATAAGGTTTTCTTTGATTTAATTGTGTTGTTACTTACAGCAGCCGCCTTTTAATTTACCTAAATATAGGGAATTCCATTTAAGAAAACGTCAGTTTCATTCGCCACACTTACTTGAGTCACCCTGTATAATCCAAAACATTTTACTAACGTGCATTACTTCCGTACCTACAACTCTCATATAAACAAATTTCATGTCTTTTTCAAAAGTACACACTGGCAAAAAACAGAAGTAAGTAGTTTATTGGATTCTATGGTTTGAAAATGTGTACTTTTCGAGAAGATCCAAAATTGAATCGAAACGTCGGTTCCAGTAGTTATAAATAACAAATTATAATTAATTCAACCTACAGCATTGACGTGATGCTTAACAAAATTTAATTAATTAATTATTATATTGTTATGTTTAGAGATAGCTCTACATTTGAACTAGTCATATAATTTATGTAGTGACTATTTTACTTTGAGCTTGCCCTTAATTAATGCAATGCACCATATTAGTAAACCGAGAATTACTTTCAAATCAATTTTTTCAATTAAATACTCTTATTTCAGGGTGGTTCGCCAAATCTAGATCTCTATTAGTTGAAGTTTAAATTTTTTATTTTAATTTTTGCCTATTTAATGACATCAAACGTCAACTTGACTTCTACATTTACCCAAACCAGGTATTGACAAATCTATTTTTACATTGACATAACTATCAATTAACACACCAAAGTAAGTACTGTTTTGTATTTTACTCTTTCTTTTATTGTTCGTTATTCAAAATGCTTTGATATTAATTAATAACACAAACCTTATCACTTCTTCAGCTCACACTGCCAATATTTAAATACCACTGCTTCTATCCTCAAGAGATCCCGATGTTCACCTTATGCAACACCTACATCTTATTCCTGTCAACCAACTCCAAATGTCCGCAGAATCCGGTATCGCTCCCCTCATCAAACGTAGCCTTCACTCCAATAGACTCCTGGTAAGTTTCAGCTTTATAAATGAATCTGATCTTATCTTGTTTATTCCTTAGATAGTCCTCTACATTCAGCAACCCCCACAGAAGCTGTCCAATTCCAGCAGGCACTCTTACTAACCTCCTTCTCGATGAATGATCTCACTTCCATACAACCACCAATGTAACCAATAAATATTTAATTATGTGTCACCTTCACCAATAAATGAAATTTCCTCCAATTCGGTAGTTCTCTGGTTCTTTCTATTTAATTCACTGTATTAGACAATCTCTTCACTGATTGTTTAGTTTTAATAAATTATTATTTCATTTTCATTTCTGCACCTCGTAGATTTGTTAATAGCATTTAACTTTGTATACTACCAAATAACTATACAACTAAGGCATAATTTCTAACTTTTATTGATCAAAATTAAACACTTCAAGATTATTTGTGTATTTTTTACGAGTTTGTTTTTTACAACTGACTAAAAAAATCATTTCTATTAGATACAATTCTTCTTGCCCTCTTATAAATTTTAAATATCCTATTATTACATACTTACAATTCTTATTATTATAACAAATACATTTGTCAATTGTAACCTTGGCTTGAAACTTATTAAAATTAACTGCATCAAAATTTGAATACGCGATTGCTATTTATACCTCTAATTACCTTACTCATTGTCTTAATTAATTTTATCGTTCTTATGGAACTTTACACCCAATCTTTATTAAACCCTTTAGAATTTGATTATAGTTAACCTTCCAAATTTATCATTTCTATCATGCATATTTTAAAACTACCTTTTGCAGATCATAACAATATATTTAAAAAATTAAGCATTTGACATGCTGCATTTAATAGAAAGAAATGTTATAATGAAAGTAGGCTTGAATTACTATAATTATTTTAACATTTATTCTTAATTTTATAATTTTGAAGCTACTCAAAATGTTCATACAAATATAAAGTTTAAATTCACTTGAATAGTCAAGTATTCTGCCCTTTATGTTAATCGTTAAATATTTATATTAGTTGACTAGCTCGACACAACTCGAATAACTCAACCAGGTTGAGTTTCTACACTTGTGTAATACAATAATTTAATTCAATTGCCATTAGATTCAATGCAATATTGGTTAAATGATACTTTGATATAACTTCAATTACACATTTACCATTGAACAAAGCAAGCAACTACAAAGTGTTTATTTAGGTAAGTTATTATATTCTTGCACTTTATTTGCGTGTAATATAGAAATCTTGGTTTGTAGGTACCTGTCTTGCCTGTTAACACTTCAATACAGCATTAGTGATCCTGCTTAAGCGAAGCCACCTGCAATTGCACTCTCTCGATGGCTCTGCATATGACCTCCTCCAATTTAGCAGGGCTCAGCAGATCAAGCACCGCAGTGAAGTCTACACATAGGATACCTGTTGTTGCCCGACGGCACCGCAGACGTACTACTCAACCAATGGCTCTTCTCCAAATAAATCAATAACAGGTTTATTAATTGGTTTCTTTACATAAAATTAACTCCCAAAAAATTTTATATTTGTTGAAGCCACACATTTTTCTAGCTTATTATCTCGCAACTGATATTTCATGTATTTTTATATCCACTTGCTGCTAGTTTCCACTATAATTTTTAAAATGTCACAACTTGACAGCTTACTTAAAGACATTTTAATGAATCTCTCAGTTCACGCTTCCATTCTAGCTTTGAGGTACCTTGTTTCTTATTTCTTATATTCAATTATACATTGTTTATCTTCTTCATGTGTAAATTTTCTTTGCATTCCTTTAAAATGCATTATTATTATCCTTACTTCCTTTTAAACAACTTGTAATTCAAAATTAAATTTTACCAGATGTTAATAATTATTAGGCATTATTTTTAAGGTCATTTCGCAGTAAACTACTACCTAATTATCTTACGTTAGCATATTAAATGTGACATTGTCTTGTATTGATCTAAGAGCATTATGTTAGCATTTCGATTCAGTTACTAGTCTCTCAAATAATACCTATTCCGAAATTAAGTCAAACATGTTCACCAAGAAAACCCAGTTAACTCTCATTTTTACATATTATTCACCGTTTTATTAAACAGCTTCTTTATTTTATCTACTATTAACATTTTTGACGATTAACCATAACCAATTCTGTTATTATTTTTATTTAATTATTTTTGAAACATAACTAATGGATTGAGCAGAACCGCTTGCGGCCACACTATCACAAAAATATGTATATTGTACAAATATACAGGTCAATTTATTTATATGTAATCTTATAGTGTCAAGCAACGAAAAATTATTTTCCCCGCTGAAAAGATGGAATAGGTATTGGATATCGAACATGTTTTGCAAAAGCTAAGGCGCTACATTTTTTAAATTGTATCCATTTAAATTTTTTACTAATAAATTGCTGTACACACTTTTGTTTGTTTGATATCGCATGAGGTTTTACAAGCAGACTCCAACGCTGTCAATTATCACATATATAAAATAAAGCTGCATGCGTGCGTCACGCTGGGCCGTCACGGCTTGCTTCATTCACGATCGGGCTTGCTATAGCTTCTATATGTATAATTAAAAGTTGAGCAAACGCAGATCAGTTTTTAATTGATTGCGCTCCACCGTTTATGTGCGGTGACAATTCAAATGGCAAACTATTGAGCAGTAAGTAAAATGACAGGCTGTTGCGCCTTTAAATGTAAAAGTAAGTGAAGTGCATTTGATAAAAATCAATGGGTAAAAACTCGCGTATCATATTTTTAAATGTTTGTTCTAATAAATTCTTATGAAAAAAACGTGTATAACTTTAGTAATACTAAATTTATCATTCTTTGATGATGTCCAACTGACAAGTAATTAAATTCATCACTGTGACACGCTAACAAAAACAGCATCATCTAATGGCAATGATACAAACTTTACTGTTACACTACTACAAAAGTGTGCTAATTGTAGAATGTTATTTATTCACTTTGTAACACTCCGCCCTTCTGCTAATAAGGGTTATTGAATTAATTAATCACTATCGGGTAGCTCTCTCAGAGTTAATTTGTTCCACTCAGATATACACTATGAGACCAGCAAACAAACACCAGGATAATATTAGACAGTTTAATTATATGTTAATATCTATTTACAAACATAGCAATTATTCAATAAACCAGAATAAAATGTATTTCACAATAAAATCAGTATTTATTCGAGACGTCCTGTTGCGAAAACTGGCGTCTCTGCAACCCGTCATACGTCGGTGCGTTTGGAGGCCCTACAGTTTGTGCCCTGGTAGAACGACGGGACGCCACTGGCCGCGTTGTTGAGCTATCGAAATTAGTCCCAGGGATATCAATGGTAAAGCTTGAACAGTGTTGCCAGATATACCGTTTTAGCGGTATATCTACCGCTTTCGCTTCTCAAATACCGCCCTACCGTTATTTATTAAATATCTACCGTGTTTTCTAGAATCGTAAACCAAGTATGATACAATCGTATCTACACCATAATTAATTTTATCGAGTGCAAACTTTGCAAATTCTTTTAGAACTTATTAATACGGTCATCTAAAAATGTTTAAATTTTTATTAATCTGCTGGGGGTTTCCCTGCGAATTCTGAGTATTGTACTCTTGTATTATTCCTTCGCGACATCACGATTGCCGCAAATTGCGCACAACAAAGAGCAACATCCTACAGGTTGCATGAGAGCTTTTGTGGTGTTTATGCGTTGCTATCTTTTAAATGAAATACGTTGAAATATGATTATATTTTGAGGCGAGGTAAATCTGAAAACATGGGATTTAGACATAATTTAATTGTGTCATTAACGAATATTCTTGTTCGAGTGATTCGTACGAAACAGATAAAGAAGCCTATGTTTCGATAAATAAAGGAAAAATCGTATATATCGTATTGTAGGACTTTTACACAGCAAAAATGTTTGCTTGTTATGATTTGAATGTGAATAAACAACTGTTAAGCCGCCATAAATCTAGCATTTCAAAGAAATAGGAATCGCTTTCCGATTGTGATAAAGATTCAGATTGATTGGTTTTTATTTTATTCATATACAGGTTGTCCGAAATCCGTTTTGAACATAGGAAATTAATGAGTGTGACAAGGAAAACATAAACAAAATAAGTAGCGGGACAAAGACAGAACGTAATCATGGCTAGCTAAATTTTTCAACTAAAATTAAGTCAATGAAACAAACAATGTCAAATATTTTAGCTGTTATTAAAAGTATAAGGTGAGGTTTAAATATACTATTGTTTACTATTCACATAATTATTTTAATTATTTAAACCTCACTTTATACTTTTGATGACAGATAAAATATTTGACAGAGGTGTTTTTGTTTCATTGACTTAATTTTAGTTTAGAAATTTAGTTAGCCATGATTACGTTCTATCTTTGTCCTGCTACTCATTTTGTTTATGTCTTCCTTGTCGCACTCATTAATTTCCTATGTTCAAAGCGGATTTCGGACAATCTGTATGTACCTACCTAATGTCATTGTCATTGTAGAAGAAATTGTAAAAAGCAACTTTTTACAATATAAAAATCAGTACTAATTTTTGTGTCATTTGGTTTTTATTTGTATGGGTGCCCCCCCCCCCCATTATTCTACCGTTTCCAAGTTCAAATCTCCCGCTTTTTTAATGATGATTCTACCGCCTCTTTCACTGAACGTCTGGCAACACTGAGCTTGAATCTCGGTCACAATGTCAAAGGCACGTGCAACTGCAAAAATAGATTAATAATTCAGCTATGTCAGGGCTATTTACTTACAACACCGGGTCGTGCGGGAGATTCGGCAAGCCCCCTGTGAATTTGGTGTTGTGTTTGTGCTGGGTGCCATAGAATGAGAAGTCGACGGTGGATTCCACCTGGGGCCCGGTTTCGAGTCTGGAGCGGACGTCGGGGAAACGTTCCCACTGCGCTTGCCCTCCGGGGATGCTGTAGGGGCTTGGTTGATTGGTGAGTAAACCTCTGTAGTTAACAAATATTTAGAACAAATTTAAACGGCCTCTAAGGTTAGCGATGTGCCGGGCCTCAATAATATGTAATCTGACACGGCCAGGGCGGGTTTAATTATGCTGAATAGCTGGCTTAATTATTACGAGAAGCATGCGAAACGGCCTCGTGTACGAGCCTTCGTCTCCAACATGTCTTCCGGGGAATTGTTACAAATAATTGTTGACGGAGCTTGGGCTACAATATAGGCACACCAGTGAAGCAGTCCTCGGAGAGGTCGTCGCTTCCAGGAACTGGCTTTCAGGACGGGGATTTGTTCGGGTTTTAGCTAGAAACACGGCCTCCTAGATTGGAGTCTTCGGTTCGACTTAGCTACGGGTAAATTCAGGATGCAGTATTTCAAAGTGTGAGGGAAGAATTCTCTTTTAATCGGACAGGACGGACATGATTGGGGATGATCTGAGACTGGGTGGATACTGGAATGAATGCTGAGTTTGAATGCAGGAAGGAATGCCTCGTGAATCGGTCGTGAAGCCGCTTTTATGTCCCATCTTCGTGCTTCGTGCAACCTAAGTGGGAGAACGGCGCATAGGTATACCTGCGCTTCCTCTATGACTTATTTTTATCGCTGGTCGGGCGTTCTAAAGATTCAAACTCTGATAAGTAACGTTGAAATCGCTATGGGAGAACGCGCGAATTAATTTTAATTCAGAAAAACGCGTTCCCGCTGGGCGAAACGTTACAACTGTAATACAGAAATTGGTCCAAATAATTAATAAAGATAGACCGAAGAATTGATCTAAGTTGGATGGTGCGCAGAGGGGATACTGGAAAAGGACTTGAAAAAGGTCAGTAATAATACCAAAATTGATTTTTCTGTAATGTTTTGAAAATTTTGAAATTTATAGATTTCAGAAACTGGTAACATGTTGTTTA
>CALNHX010012767.1:0-22650 GCA_940337035.1 Agriotes lineatus
GGGTTCTTTGGAGAGCGTCACTATGACTGCACTATAAACAACGTTGTGAACAAGATCCGGAAAAAAAAACTTTATCTCGTGAGTCTTGCTTAAATGTAACGCCCGATATAAATGACGTCGATACTTGCGACTCCACTGAAGATGTAGATCCATCACGTTTCCTGACTGAATCTATTGAAATAGAGAAGACGGCAGAAGAACAAGAAGAAGAAGAAGAAGATAATGAAGAGGAAAGCATACCGATTGAAATAAAGTCTGAAGATGAATATTAATAACTCCTGTTTTGAATTCAAAATTGATTAATGAACAAGTTCATAATATTTTCTTTAAATAAACATTTTTCAAACAAAAATAAATGTGGAATATGCCTGCTGCGGACACCACATGAGAAAAACGCACCTTGTACTCTACCTCGAACGTGGTGTGGAAAAGAGTGCACGTTTCAACTCTGTAAATCGAATTATCTAGAAAACGGTTACTTTTACGAATAAAAGCCATGATATTTTTATTGTTAGAAATTTCATAAGCTACAAATTTGATAATTAATATTTTTTCTGTAAAAGTGACCGTTAACGAGATATTCACGAAATACCGTTTTTGATAACCTTTGTCCCCCTTTAAAATTTTTAGCGGCACTCAGATCTATGAGGACTTTTGACATTTTGTTTAGAACCACAATATCAAGGCTCATACCAAAATCCAGCTTTCCGGGAATTTTTCCGAAGCTTTGCTTTTATTTTGTCTAATTTCTCTGGACTATTCCCCGAGTGAATTCTGTATAATTTGAGTATACTCGAATATACAGAATGCACTAGGGATATAACTACCTACTGAATATTTGTTTTAGGGCGGGATAAATAAAATATTAATTTATGTATTATACGTGTCTTTAATGTTCTTGAACTAGCTTTGGTAGTTTAAGAACAATAAAGAATATAGCGGCACACATGTACCATATGATCGAACATGGGATCACAAGATTGGAGGCAACAATATATAATTATACTACTGGAGATTATTATAATGCACACAATGTATTTAATCCTTTCAAAGATTGTTTAAATTTATTGGAAACTAGTAAAATGTGCTTCCAAGATGCTCCAATATATTCTGTCTCAATTGCTAAAATGTGGTCGAAATAGACTAATACTCTGCAGAATAGTTGTTGTTTTGCGTTTAACAATGTCTTACAATATGTTTATTGTGGAAATAGAAACACAACACTGACAGAAATAAGATGATAAATTATGCACTTTCTGCTTTTAGTTTTAATTATCTGTCAGTTAATTATGTAGAAATTGATGTGAACACAGGCGACATAAATATTTGGAAAAACTGTTACATTAAAGCTGGAGAATTTTAACACATAATAAACACAATGCTTGGATACGTTACACAAAGCAAGTTGAGTCGAATAACTAAGGTTATTACAATTACATGCTAAAGACTGCGAACAAAAGGTAAGATTAAAATCAAAAATTTTAAAATAAATCCCTGAAACTTCAAATCGTCTTTTCGGTTATATGCTGATGATTTAAATTGTTCACAGAAATTAAATCCTCGCAAAATTGTAATGTTTTACAGCAAGATCTGAATGATCTCAGTGATTGGTGTAACAAAAATAAAATGTTTTTAAACGTGCAGAAATGTCATAGAATATCATTTAATCGAATCAAAAGAACAATTAATTTTGATTACAGAATAGACAATACAGTTCTCAGCGATGTTGCTTTTATACGTGATTTGGGCGTTATTTTCACCAAAGACTTTACTTTTAATAAGCATATTTAACAAATTGTTTGTAAAGCTAATAAGATGTTGGGATTTATATTTCGAGTAACAAAGAATTTCCGCAATCCTGATACATCCTTTATCTAATAGACTTGTCCGTCCGTCCGTCCGTCCGGGACGCTGTTTCAGCAGCCAAACCGTAAGAGATAGAGAAAAAAGTTATATGTTTGGAATGGTCATGTCAGCTCAGGAACCGAATTTCAGTCACGTGACACTTCCGGTTTTCGAGAAATCACAAAAAAGACCGTTTTTCAAATAGAACGCGTATTAAATAAAAATGTTTCAGTGGTCAAACGGAGCTGCGACCCTCTGCGCCTTAAAACGTCGATCGGGTTAGGCAACCACTTTGACACCTGGGTCTGGGTACAGTTTTTATTTAATACGCGTTCTATTTGAAAAACGGTTTTTTTTGTTTTTTAAATGAGACATTTGTCTCACTGGACTGCTAGTTAACAATATTGTACTACGCGCATGTCCGCTCACACCTGGAATATTGTAGCTTCATATGGACTCCTTTTTATCATACTCACATAAATAAAATTGAAATGGTTCAAAAACGTTTTCTAAAAGTTGTTTCTTTTAAATTAAACTTTAAACTTAGTTACACAGGAAAATAGTTATATTTTAATATGCTATCACTGGAACATAGAAGGACACTACTAGATATTAAAGAACTGTTCAAATTCATTAATGGCTTTTACAATGATACCTCAATTATATCACGATTTTTTATTAAAATTCCATTATATTCTGTGCGGAATTCTTTATTCTTCTGGCACGATCAGTGTACCACAAATTTTTCGATAAACTCTCCCTCAGTTAGGCTCGTCAGAACTTATAACTGTGAAACATGAGGGTATTGACATGTTTGCTGAATCTATTGAAGCAATTGCTAGATCAATCGCCTCTTATTTTCTAAATACTTACAGTAATAATACCAACACATAACATTGCTTTAATCCTTGCATCTTCATCCATCTTTCTTTTTTTTGCAATTTTTATAATTTTTGCTTTTTTGTAATTTGTATCTTTGTTTTCTGGTATTCTTTTTTGTCTTAAGTTTTAAGTAATAATTTGCTATAGTTTATATTTAGGTCACAATTTTTAATTTTGTATTTAATCTCTCCTCTGTTTTTTTTAATTTTGGTGATTTATAGTTTAATCTTTATAGGTATTATCCGTGCCGGTCTATAATTGGATGGCTACTTTTGTGTAGATCATCTGTTGACTCGGCCAAAACTGTAAATAAATAAATTAATAAATAAATAAAAAAATAATAATTGAATTAAATGAAGCCAAATAAAAGCTGTTAGACCACAGAAATATCTTAGTAAAAATAATAAGGATGCTATACATGATACCCAACGGTGAAGAACACTTTCATTTTTGCTGGATAAAAAATTATTTAGATTGGTTAAAAATCAAATACATAAGCGAAAATCTGAAACTTGTTTAAATCATTTTGTAACTAAACAATCACATGAAAAACTGTAATAGTGTAAATAAAGCTAAAATTAGAATGCTTGAAGGAGGTACCGAATTTGCAGACTATAGAAAATACCTGTCCAGACTTGTTTAAACGAATGTGAGCGTCTGGGAATGTGCAAGGTTGCTAACAATGTGCCCCGTAATTTCAAATTATGCTCAGGTTTTGGCGGTAAATTCAAAATCTGCCCATCATTTTGACGGTAAATATAAAGTTTGTGCAGGTTTTTGGCGAAAAAATTCAATTTCTGCGCAAGACCAATGAACCAATTTAGATTTGGCAGGTGTCAATAAATGGCTATATTTGTGCGTTGCCAGATGTCAAACTTGTTGAGATTTGCGGATGTAGACATTTGGCTGGATGTTATCGTTTGGGAATTTTGCTGAATGCGGCTAAAAATAATTGTATGGAGTCATTGTTTGAGAAATTGCACGGTGCGGGGATTGACTGTGTCATACGGATGAACTCGAATTAAGATATATAACAAATTTATTTGCCAAATTACAAGTCCATTATCGACTTTATCATTTGGCTAGGATACCTGTTTAATGGAAAAATTTTCTTGAATTTCCGCTAAGGAACATGGAATCACAAGATTGGAAGCAATAATACATAATTAAACTAAGGAAATTCAAATTCTGCGCATCATTTGGCAGTAAATTTAAATTCTGCTAAAGTTTTTGGTTTGAAATTCAAATTTTACGCATTATTTTGGGGGTAAATTCAAATTCTGTGCAGGACAAATGAACCAATTTCGATTTGGCAGGTGTTAATAGGGACTATATTTCCGCGTTGCTGGATATCAGGCTTGCTGAGACTTAAGTAAGCGGATGTCGGCGTCTGGGAAAAATTTACACCAAATGTTATTGTCTGGGAGATTTCATTGTCTGAAAATGATGAATTCTGAGCTAAAAGTCTAATTTTGAATTTTTTACAAAATTCCCACGATTAATTTTGGGGCTAAAAGTTTAATTTTGTTTATTGTGGAAACATAATACTGACAGAAATAAGATGATAAATTATGCACATTCTGCTTTTCGTTTTAATTATCTGTCAGTTAATTATGTAGAAATTGTAGAAATTGATGTGAACACAGAAGACATAAATATTTGGCAAAAATTTTACATTAAAGCTGGAGAATTTTAACACATAATAAACACAATGCTTGGATACGTTACACAAAGCAAGTTGAGTCGAATAACTAAGGTTATTACAATTATATGCTAAAGACTGCGGACAAAACGTAAGATTAAAATAAAAATTTTAAAATAAAGCCCTGAAAATAAAAATTGAATTAAATGAAGCCAAATAAAAGCTATTAGACCACAGCAATATATTAGTAAAAATAATAAGGATGCTATACATGATACCCAACGGTGAGGAACACTTTCATTTTTGCTGGATAAAAAACTTATCTAGATTGGTTAAAAATCAAATACATAAGCGAAAATCTCAAACCTGTTTAAATCATTTTGTAACTAAACAATCACATTAAAAACTGCAATAGTGTAAATAAAGCTAAAATTAGAATTCTTGAAGCAGATACCGAATTTGCAGACTAGAAAATACCTGTCCAGACTTGTTTAAACCAATGAGAGCGTCTGGGAATGTGCAAGGTTGCTAACAATGTGCACCGTAATTTCAAATTATGCTCAGGGTTTTGGCGGTAAACTCAAATTCTACTCAGGTTTTGGCGGTAAATTCAAAATCTGCGCATCATTTTGACGGTAAATTTAAATTCTGTGCAGGTTTTTAGCGAGAAAATTCAATTTCTGCGCAGGACAAATGAACCAATTTAGATTTGGCAGGTGTTAATAAAGGGCTATATTTGCGCGTTGCCAGATGTCAAACTTGTTGAGATTTGCGGATGTAGACATTTGGCTGGATGTTATCGTTTGGGAATTTTGCTGAATGCGGCTAAAAATAATTGTATGGAGTCATTGTTTGAGAAATTGCACGGTGCGGGGATTGACTGTGTCATACGGATGAACTCGAATTAAGATATATAACAAATTTATTTTACCAAATTACAAGTCCATTATCGACTTTATCAATTGGCTCGTATACCTGTTTAATGGAAACATTTTCGTGAATTTCCGCTAAGGAACATGGAATCACAAAATTTCAGACAATAATACAAATTCTATGCATCACTTTGGCGGTAAATTCAAGTTCTGCGCAGGTTTTTGGTGGAAAATTCAAATTCTGAGCATTATTTTGGCGGTAAATTCAAATTCTGTGCAGGACAAATAAACCAATTTAGATTTGGCAGGTGTTAATAAGGGCTATATTTGCGCGTTGCTACATGTCAGGCTAGCTGAGACTTGTTTAAGAGGACGTGGGCGTTTGGAAAAAATTTACACCGAATGTTATTGTCTGGGAGATTTCATTGTCTGAAAATGATGAATTTTGAGCTAAAAGTCTAATTTTGAATTTTTTACAAGATTCCCCGATTAATTTTGGGGATAAAAGTTTAATTTTGACATTTTTACAAGATTCCCCTCGCTTAATCAATTTTTTTTGAAATGAAGCTCTGAGAATAAGAATTAAATTGAATAAAGCCTAATAATAGCTATTTGATCACGGCAATATATTAGCAAAATTCTCTAATTAATAAGGATGCTGTATATGATACACAACGGGCAAGGGTAGTTTCAGTTTTGTCAGATAAAAACTTATCTAAATTGGTTAGAAATCAAATACATAAGAGAAAATCTCAAACTTGTTTAAATCATTTTTGTAACTAAACAATCACATTAGAAACTGTAATAGTGTAAATAAAGCTAAAATTAGAATGCTTGAAGGAGGTACATCAACAGAATTTCCATATAGAAAATATCTGTCCAGACCTGTTTAAACGAGCGTCTGGAATGTGCAAGATTGCTAAAAATAAATATATGCTTAAGAAATTTGCTTAATATTGACTGAAAATTTACACACATTGGAAAATCCAAACACTGTTTGTAAGCACCGACTGTAAATATTACGTATTTTTTCCAGTACTTTATTAAATACACAGTTTCGAAATTGGGCCGATAGTTATTTACTGCAACCTGTTCCAGTCTTACAAACATTCGAACATATAGAGTAAGACTCGAATATCTTCAGGCTCATAACTTCGAATAAGTTATCCTATCATCTTCTTTATCAGTGTTGCAGGTGTTAATAAAGGCTATATTTTCGTACCGCCAGATGTCAGACCTGTCGACACCTTGTAATGTTACATGTATATATATATATATATATATATATATATATATATATATATATATATATATATATATATAAGATATCTAGATAGTTAATATTAAAAAGTTTGTGTACAGTCGTTGGGTTGTGAATGGTTACTGGTAACCAAAGAGAAATAATAAACAAAATAGAGAGTTCAATTTTATATTCGATTCGAGACGGTCATATTCAAACCGATGGTGCTTCAATCCCCACCAATTGGTGTTTTTAAACTAAATTTATTTGAATAGTTATTACACAGGAAGTAACTGGTAATAGTATAAAATAAAAATTCAGTAAATTAAACTGTCTAAAGAGTCGATATAATTGAAGTGTTTTTATTTGAATATTAAAGTTATATTGCACAGCAAATAACTTGCGATATAATTAAAGTAGAGCCGGTAATTACGTGTTTGTGGTGAAGTTAAGTGGGAAATTCTATCTGAAATATAGAAATCGTATCCAAAGAGCTTTTTGAAGGGAAGTTAGAGTGTTTAACTATCCAGGTTCTTGTTAGCTGTCCTGTTTCATTTGCTGAGGGGATTAAATAGCCTGCTGATCAGGTACCCTAAAGCGACGTTAAGTGACTTGTTTTCTAACTTTTATCGAACAATATTTGAAATATTTCAAGAAAGATTAAATTGCGTATATATATAATATTAGTAAAACTGTATTTAGAACTTAAGAATTCCTATTAATTATCAAAATTCAATAGTGATCTGAGTACTCGGCGAGTTTTGAATATTATATTTAGAAATTTTACCTTTTTGGTTTAATTTAAGATTGGGGTTGTAATTTAAGGAATTTGGGTTTAAAAAGTTATTAAAAGTTATCTGAAACAAACAAGTCTATCCTTACGTCACAGAAACGTCATTGTACATATATAACTGTCATTGATATATGTAAGGTATCAATAAGGGACCTGAAAACAAACTATAATAATCACTTTATTGTAATTAATTATTTCAGTAATTATATCGTGTAATTTTTTATCAGTCGTAGGTACATAACCTAACTTTACGCATTTTATTTTCAGAAAAAAATGGTTTTTGTGGGGGTTGCATTTAATGAGGACAATAGCGTTGCTTTGGTAAGTGATGCGTAGTTAACGCCACTAAAAGAGGAAGTAATTTGGCCACCATATAAACAGCAGGCACAATTTAACCGTGCTTTAAGAAATCACGTAAAACCGGATGAGAATAACTGGCAGGTGTATTTATATCACGTTGTTTCTTTGAGTGCGGTAATAGCGATCATTTAAAAGTATACTTGTGGTAAATAACGTTAAGTGTTTGTAGAAAACTATAAAAAGGCACGAGCTAAAATAAAGCAAACGGAAGTAACATCTGATATACTCAGTGACGTGGATGATATAAACACCAAACGAAAACGGTCAGTATCTAAACGACTATTATATGGAAGCAGTGACAACGATGCAGACGACACCATAAATAATTAATCCCAGTTTGAACGGCCACCTATTATAAAAGTAAAGAAAGCGGAAACAGTAGGTTAGTAATGTTTTTAAGTTGATGAACAAGTTATTTTGCAAAATCTTAACTAAAATGTTGAAACGTAAAGCCTTATAAGTAATAAGTTAAGATTTGTGAAGTAATTAAATTCAAGTTTTGTCTTATAGAAGTGTCAGTATGCACCGTAATTTGATTTTCTATTGGACTCTGTGTTCCGGTTTTAATCGAAGCATTGCAAATTGATATTATTATAAGGTATTTCGGAATATTCTTTTATGTTCTCAATTATTATTAACTAATACAAATACCACCATTTGCTTAGGTGAGGTTTCAAAACCTTTGATGATTGTAAGTGAAAGTACTATACGTAGAAAGGGCAACGGCATTGGTAACGTTCCTGATAATCAACATATATCTGATGTGCAAGTTACTCCATCATCATCATCATCATCATTAATTACAACCATCAGTGTTGATTCGGAAGGTTTAACTGGTGCAGGTGCGTACACATTTCTTTTATGAATGCAACACTAAAATTAATATAATATATTAATTATGTTATATTAGTATTTCAGAAAAAGCTGTTCTCGCTTCTTTATCAAAGCAAAACACTCAAATATTAGAATTGTTCAGGGTGGAGCTTGTAATGGACTGTATGAATTTAATTTGGACAGTTGCAGGAATATCTTAGGGGTGCAGGAATTAAAAAGGGGTGCAAACCAACGGTCTCGTGCGGTCTCACACGAGTTGATGTACCAAAAAAGACCTGGGGCCGTTGGTCAGCGTAACACAGTGAAACAAGACTTCAAACTGTATGTTTATTGACTAGAATATTTTTCTATTTATACATATAAAAATACTGACTTAGTTTACAAAGTTTAATATTTGCCCTAGTTTCAGCTCGCATATGCACTTGCGTATTCAATTTCATAACAAACAAACTTGCAGAGTGCAGAATTGCAGGCTATTCACCGGTCATTCGAGCACTGATTACATTACTGCTGACGCTTTGTTAAGCATTTTCCGTATGCGATATGTGTTTGTGAAATATTCGCCTAATTAAATTAAAAGGATTAAAATTTATGTTTGGTTCCTAAACAAGAATTGTTAAAGCAACAAAATTTGACTACTAAAATATATAATCTTCCAAAAATTTTTCCTATGAAGTTACCCGTCACTTACGAAACAATGCTTTGGAAGAGTATCTTCAGAACAACGAACACTTTTCTGCTTTGGTAAGATATTATTCCTCGCACTAACAAAGATATTAATTGATTTTCTTTTCTAGCGGTCATATCTATCTACTCTAAGAGGTCGAGACTTAACGACAAAAGTAAATCGAATCATTAAAACTGTTTTAAGCGATGCAGTTGCTAGTAATTTTAGCTTTTTTGGAAAGAGACAAAATAAACAAGCTTTCTACAAATTGACGTTATAGAAGGTTATTATTGGTAATTAATTTAAGAAATTTAAGATGTTATCGTTAAGTATTTTTTGAAAATATTTTCATAGATGCCATAAAATCTGATTCGCCAAATTCGTATGAGAAGGACATCGAAGACAGCATTAAAGTTTGGCTGAAACATGCACCCCAGCGTATTGAATTGTTTCGTTAAAAACTTGTTTGAAGTATTTATGGAGAAGTATAAGTAACGCAATCGAGCATTTTTTGTGTACAAAAAGTATAGGTATGTTAGTATTAGTAGTAATTTTATAAGTAACATTATGGATAGAAAAAGGAAGTTGGGAGACCGTGTGGGTAAAAGGCAGTGTTATAGACGAGTTGCAAATGCTGTTAATAATACTTTAAATGAAATACAAGAAGAACGTATTAAGTCCACAACTAATACTGAAGGACAAACTGCTGATAATTACGATTATTTATCTGAAAATCGTACGACACTCATTAATGACCAATAGAAAAATTAGTTCACGAGCCGTAACCAAGACAATAAAAAAATATCTTGGAAATATTTTGTAGATAGACATTACTTCTTTTTAGGGTTTGTGGCGTTACGATTTTCTTACCGAATCTGCATTCGAGCATTAATTCATATCCGGAAATTATTTTTCGTGCATTCCAACACGTCCTAATTTGCCCTCGCATCCCGCTCGGGCAAATTAATACGACGTTGTTCGAACGCACTCAAAAAAATTCCGGAAAGAATTTATGCTCTTATGAGATTATATGTGAAAATATATGTCTTGCTATACCCGATTAATCGCAGAACAGTTATTTTATAGATCAAAATTTATCTGATAATTCTATGGACTATTTGTTAGATTCTGATACTGATGATGATCATGTCTCACCAGTTCAGAATTATCGGTCACGTGATATAGTTACTGATACATCGACTTCAAATAATGATGATAATTTACATACAGAATTGCGGCAGTGGATAATAAAACATAAAATTCCTCGTTCCGCTGTAAGTAATTTATTAAAAATGCAATCTAGGTGCCATCCGGAATTACCTTTAGATGTTAGAACTTTATTACAAACTCCTACTAATACAGTCACTAAACCACTACAAAATGGTGAATATTGTCATTTTGGATTGATTGCTTATTTGAAAACGTTTCTGTTGCAGTGTACTAACTATCCATATGATGTTATCAAAATTAGTTTTAACATTGATGGCTTACCATTATTCAAAAGTTCTAATATGCAAGTTTGGCCAATTTTGGGGTTAATAAAAAATATTAGTAGTGGACCATTTGTTATAGGATTTTTTTGTAGTCAGTCAAAACCAATACCAATATCTGATTTCTTAGATGATTTTGTTCAGGAACTTTCTCATTTATTAAAGAAATGATTTATGTTTTCTGATAAATTATATTTCATAGTTTTGTATGCGATGCACCAGCCCGTAGGATAATAAAACAAACAAAATCACTCGGTGGTTATTCATCTTGTGATAAGTGTGTAGAACCTGGTGAATATGTCATTTTTATTGCAATTAGACGAAGATCATCATATTGGTACATCTCCATTAACAAAACTTAAAATTGGGTTAGTAACACGTGTAGCTGTTGACTATATGCATTGTGTCTGCTTGGGGGTTATGAGGAAATTATTGAATTCCTGGGTAGGGGGTCGTGTACCTGTCAAATTATGTTGTAGATCGGTTCAGTTAATATCGGAACGTTTGTTGTCTAGAAGGAATTACATTCCTTTAGAATTCAATAGAAAACCAAGAGCATTAAGTGAATTGCAACGTTGGAAGGCTACACAGTTTAGAACCTTCTTGGTTTATTTGGGCCCATGTTTACTTAAAGATATCCTAGATGTAGCTGTATATGAACATTTTTTACTATTACATTGTGGAATCACTATGCTTGTTTCAGAAATCCATAGTTCTAATTTTGGTTGTACTGTTGCAGGTGAAATTTTAAACACATTTGTTAAACATTGTAAAAAAAGTATGGTGCAGGATATTACGTGTATAATGTTCATATATTGTCTCATTTGGTTGCTGATGTTAAAATTTATGGTTCGTTAGACCACATCTCTTCATTTCCGTTTGAAAACTATTTAGGACAATTAAAACGTTGTATTAAATCACCTAATAAGCCACTACAGCAAATACATCGTAGGCTAACAGAAGCTAGTCTATTGTTTATTGAAAAGCCTTTGGTAGACAAAAATATTACTGTACCTTAACAGCAACATAACTGTGGACCATTACCAAATGATCTTAGAATTTATAAACAGTTTGAAATACTGCAATATAAAGCGTTTATATTAAAAATTAAATCTCGTTCGAGTGCCGATTGTTACTGTTTGAGTAAAGATCGTCAAGTGATTCAGGTTTACAATATTTTATTAAACTCGAGAAATAAAATTAAGATTTTAGGAAAATATTTTTGTTCAAACAATTCTTTGTATTTGTATCCTATGGATTCTAAAGATTTACACATATATGTCGTGACAAATTTGTCCGTACAATTCTGTCCGTGAGATATAGAAGATGTTGTGCCATATGACAATAAGTCCGAATGCTATATTTCGTTACCGATAATGCATACTATGTAAATGTATTATAGTTATAAGTACCTTTATATTTAGTTTTTAGGTTAAATATAGTTCAACCTATTTTTAAAAAGTATACTAAACCTAACTATAGTGCTTATGTGTTCTAATGTTAAAGAAAAGGAAAATGTCAATCAATACATGTAATAGTGACACAACATAACTTGAAGGAATATTGCTACTACGGTCAATTTTATCTCTCTAAATAAACTTTTTTCTAGTTAAAACATGGGCATTGAACTTATTTAAGTACCCTTAGGCATACTTTAAAAACATGTTTCAATTTATGATTGCTCTTGTATTATTTAAAAGAAAATATTTCTTTTCAGAAGTATCTTTTTACATGCATTTATTACGATCCTGCATTTACAATTAATTATTTATAGCTTTATTGTATTTTATATATTCAGTTCCATGTAACTTTTTTGTATTTAAATCAAGTAAATACAACGGAAAATGTCTTAGGATATCTTTCTTATTTCTGAACCCTTTAGGTTGGTGATGTATAAACGGTTGTTTGACGTTACAATGACGTGATTATGCGACGTTATAATGACGTCGTTGCGTGAAAGTATATTGCCGTGATAAAGTTACGTTAAAATGGCGTAACTAACTGACGTCTTTGAGCTGTGACGTATTCACGTTACCTTTCCGTCATTGTTACGTCACCTATGAAGTGATAATGACGTAAGCGATGACTAAAAAGAGAAGTCAAAACTACCAACCTCTGCTCATTGGGTACCATACTGAAACAGTTTTATCTGTACGGAAGTATTTCTTTACCGTACATGGCAACCATTAACATACTACAACTGATAAACTATTGAACGTACCACGGGAGTTATAAATCATAACAGCCTTAGATGTCTTGAAAACCTCGCTCTACGAGCTCGGATTTCAAAATGACATCTGCGGCAGTTGTGATACTCATAACATTCCTAGATATGTTAATAGCTATTAAGCTACAATAGTACCTACCTGTATATTACATTTTCATTTTTGTTAGTATGGAAATTATTTTTATCAAGTAATAACTAGTGTCTGGCCATAACTAATAACAGAAAACATTAATATGGCATTTATATATGACATAGCGTCTCTTTGGAACAATTCATCAAGCAGGAGGTGCAAACGATCATCCTACATTTCAAATATTCTTGCATTTTTATAGAATGTTGGCTGTTTATAAATTAATTAAACCACCATTATATGGCACCTGCTATGTAACCATGGAAAGAAGTGCAGTAACAATTGCAGATTTCCAATGCATTTTAAAACAGGTGCATGCTAGGGAAAAAATCTGGTGTGATACACTCATACAACTTACTTTCTTATTACACCTGCATTAGAATCTCCGTTTAAAGCACGCCTGAGCGTGCGAAAAAAGCGAAAGCACTCTGAGCTTTAAAGGTTGTCAAAGAAACAAGGTATATAGGTAACATTATAACTTCATCGCTATCTTTATTTTGCTGACACGACCGAATGCAACAAAGGACGTGGACGCGACAAAAACGTAAACAATTCTCGTAACTATAGTAACAATATTATTATGCCCTCTCGATTTATCAAGACAAAAATTATTTCTAAATTTTTAGTGCGTAATTTATTTTCAGTATTGCAGGTATAATAAAAAATAGCGTAACGTATTCGTGGATAACTGGTCTTTAAAACACTTGCTCTATTTCGAGCAGTCCGGTTACGCCGTCGTGCTCGAAAACTCGAGCGTGTTTTAAAGACCTTGTTATCCACTCATACTTTAATACACTATTACAGTGATCTTATAATTAGCCAAAAATTTAATTTTTAATTTTTAAGCATCGTAAAAGATTTTCAAAAATTATAAATTCTACAAAAACCGTACAAAATAGGGCATTAGCTCAAGAGACAAATTTTTTCTAAGATTTTAATCTGATTTCAAAAATGTAATAATATACCGGGTGTTCTATTTAAAATAGGAATTAATAAAAAATAGGAAAGAAAACAAAAGAAACCCATTTTAGAAGTATTCAACTGGAAAATCACCTATCTCACATCAATACACATTAAAAATGTAATGTTTACGAAAAATCGTTATAGCCGTTTTTGAAAAATCGGAAAAACTGAAAAATCACAAGAGTAAACACCTACTTTCGGTTATGCGATTTTGCTTCAAAATCTTGCTGTCGTATCTACATCGTACACAAAACTTATATATGGAGTTTCAACGTCATAACTCATTTCGTTTTTGAGATTTTCTGTTCACAGACAGACACACACACAGACAGACAGACACACAGACATACCAATAAAAAAATATGTTTTTTGGGTTCAGGGGACTCTAAAACGTAAAGATCTGTTGAAAACTCAATTTCGAAATATTGGGGTGAATCCAATACTTCCTTTACTGTAAAAGGAAGTAAAAAATATTGAGAGCTTAAAACGAAAGTTGGAAAACCTAGTCACAAATGAGTGTTGGAATCCTACTGACGTACCACCCTCAGATCACGATTACAGCACACCCGAAGTTATAGACTGTGTAGTGTATTATCTTACAGGTTTAATTGCTAGAAAATTAATTAAATTTTTAGAGTGCCAAACTTGTGTGCAAGCTTTAAAAACTGACGATATTCGTTCAAAGTCTATGGCAGGCGAGCTAACAAATTTAAAAACGAGGGGATACTTGATCCATCCCAATCTAAAACTCTTAAACATTTTCAAATGTGCAGAAACATATTTTTTGAGCACATTCATGACATATATGTATACGATGAAACAATAACTCATGTACTAAGCACATGCGACTTATCATTTCCATGTGAAACGCATAAGTACAATATAATTTCGTATGCATTACATTATTATACAATAATGCGAATGAAACAAGTATGTAAACAACTTGACTTGCAAAAACAGAAAAGTTCTAGAATGCAGAAGAAAAAAGTTCGTTTGTTCGAAAGTACTGTGATGTTTCATACAGTAGGCATAGACAACTCTACTCTATTTTATTCTAGTTTGTAGTGGTTAATACTTCTATATAAGTATTAACTCATGCGGCACAATGACGTCAAAATGACATCAATTATTAGTGAGGAACGACCAGCTGCGACGGCTACAAATGACGTACATACGGCGTCAACATGACGTGTTAATGTCACAGCCCAATGACGTCAGTTAACGACCAATCTAATAAGTCGCATAATACGTCAAATTGACATACCTTTGGCGTATTACTCTTATAAAAATTAACGTAGATGCATCAAAAAGGTTTATTGAAATTACAATGAAATTACAACTAAAACTTATTTTAGACTTAGTACAGGGTATTTTAATAACAATTTACCTATATTACAGCTATACTTCAAGAGTAGTTTTTTCCTAGTTGCTATTTTGCTGTCTCTTCAAGTTTTCTGCTTCAACCTGATTTTTATTTTATTCTCTACTTCCCTTCTAATGATTTGAGGTGAGATTTTTCTAACAGCACCTAGAAGATTATATAAAAAAACATTAGTTTATGTTTGTATTATAAACAATTTTTTCTTTAATTACATTGAAACTTTGCAGCACAAATGTATGTACAAGCTCAAAAAGTACATATTCCCAAAAATTATAATTATGTATTAATAATTTAAATGTCTTACTAAATTGTGAAAAGTTTTCTAAATAATTTTAAACTAGATACCATCACCACCAAAAATTTTGATCGGAATTGGCATTTTATTGAAACAAATTTCTTACATTTCAATAACCTTCAGACATTCAAAACATCTGCCGATCGAAGTTTTTTGAGTCAATAGCCTTTCTTATTTCAAAATATTTATGAAAAGCAATGCTTTTTGTTTTATAGGTAAAAATTGTAGCCGATTTTATAATTAGCCAAACATTTTATTTTTAGTTTCTAAGCATTCGTAAAAGATTTTCAAAAATTACAATTTCTACAAAAACGGTACAAAATAGGGCGTTACTTCAAGAGACAAATTTTCTCTAAAATCTTAATCTGAATTCAAAAATGTAATAATATACCGGGTGTTCTATTAAAAATAGGAGTTAATAAAAAATAGGAAAGGAAACAAAATAAACCCATTTTAGAAGTATTCAACTGGAAAGTCACGTATCTCACATCAATACACATAAAAAATGTAATAAAAATATAATGTTTAAGAAAAATCGTTAGAGCCGTTTTTGAAAAACCGAAAAAAACTGAAAAATCACAAGAGTAAACAGCTACTTCCGGTTATGCGATTTTTTTAAAAAGCTTGCTGTCGCATCTACATAGTACACAAAACTTATATATGAAGTTTCAATGTCATACCTCTTTTCGTTTTTGAGATTTTCTGTTCACAGACAGACACACACACAAACAGACAAACACACAGACAGACACACAGATAGACCAATAAAAAATATGTTTTTTGGGTTCAGGGGACAGATACCATCACCGCCAAAAATTTTGATCGGAATTGGCATTTTATTGAAACAAATTTCTTAAATTTCAATAACCTTTAGACATTTAAAACATCTGCCGATCGAAGTTTTTTATGTCGATAGCTATTCTTATTTCAAAATATTTATGAAAAGCAATGCTTTTTGTTTTATAGGTTAAAATTGTAAGCGACTTATCTGTGATTTAAAATAACTTTCCAACAGTTAGACTTTAAGTTTACAATTTGTTTTATTAATGTTACAGGCTAATTCCAGAAGGTTCGATATTGGTTTTGGCAAAGTATCAAATTTTCCTTCTGAATTAGACTGTATAGTGTGGCTAGAATTAAACATTTTGTTGCACACTAAATATTGCTTGACAATATCATATATTTCTTTAATTTGCAAAACTCTTAAAAATATATAATTGCAAATAAAAACATTTATTTAAACAGTTAAATGTAAAAAAAGAACTTACGAACAATAACGTCTTTTAGCTTGAACTCCCGAAAAGCCCTTGTTTGACACGCTTCTTGAAAAATTTGATGACTGTAAAAAGTTGAATTTTTAATTGCTCCGTGTGGAATATCAAAGTAAATACCAAAGCAATGTATGTTTCAAAATGTCGTAAATCATCTTCTCATTGTAAAGGAAGAGTCATCTACTGCTAAATCAGTATAAGGTGTATTGGTAATACCTCGATTTTGTTTACTACGAATCCAATTGAGTATTTGGTTATTTTGCTCTATTACAGTTCTTAATACACCTTCAGTAGTAGACTTATTTTCTTTCAAAACTAACCGAGGACTTGCTTACTAGCAACCCTAGCGCTACCCAACTGCGCTACCCGGCTTCCTTTTCAAGTATCGTTTAAAAATACTGAAATCATTATGTAAGTAGTTAATTATCTCCTATACCCAACCTTCAGTAATCCATTTTAAGCTGTGTTTAAGACAGTTGGTAACACATTATATAGATGCTAAAACGATCTTTAATTCAAACTCTAAAAGGGTTGATCTATATATAAGTATAGTAACGTAAGTCCCAAAAGTTTTCGGAAAATTTTCAAAATATACCTACAGTAAATAACGTCCCATACAGTTGTCGTTAGAAACAACTTGCATCAAGGAAATAGGAACGGCTAAAGTTAGGACGGCGTACCAACGTTGCCAGTTCGTGCACTGATGGATAAAGCGGGAAACTTAAACTTTCAAACTAATATGTTGTAAATTACAATGATACGTATATTAACTCAAAAATTTACCGCAACAGGTACTGTTATGATTACGCATAAATTCTCCAAAATTTGCTAAATTATATTTACTTTAATTTTCTTTTAGAGAAGCCAAATGCCAATATTCATTTGTTAAATTAATAAAAATCAGTTTATTTAAACATTTGACATTTTTTATTAACAAAAATTTAGATATAATATAATTATTAATTTAAACAATTATTAATGTAAATATTAAAAGATAATACAAAATATTTTTTTCCTAATTATTCACTTATATAAATAATCATTTCCAGGATCCTTTGATACAATTTCTGAATGCGTGCCATATAAAGTTTCTGTAATTAGCCGAGTTTCTTCAATATTGGGTTTCCTACAGTTTCTGTTCTTATTTTGTTTACGTGTTAAATAAAAAGAGACCTGTTTTCGAATTTTCTTATGAGCTGGCTCTTCAACATATTCTGTTTTCAAATCAAAGTTTTTTAGTTCCATTTCACTAATGGATTCAGCACTTTTTATATTATCTAAAATTAGTTTTAATTGTTCGGTTGAATACTCTTTGGTTTTTATATTTTGAACTAGACTTAAAGCTCCAGAACTTATTTCATCCAAAAGTTTATCAATATTTCTTGAAAATGTTGCTAAATTTTGAATAACATTGTTAACTTCATTACTACTATTTCCTGCTATTATATTAGTGCTACCAGGAGCTGAGTTTGGGTAATTAGATGCAATATAATGTATATGTTTACAGATTAAAGTTCTTATATTGAAATCCACACAAGTGCAGCTAAAGGAATGCAAACATATGGAGCAAATAGAGCATTTTATTGGGCAGCATACATTACCGTCGGAAAAATTTTTTGTAATTAAATATGTGTTTTCACTAGAATCACATTTAATGGTATACACTTTGTTGTCTTCTATTACGTTCTCAGTAAACTTGGTGAATATTGCTACACGATGTCTTGCATGAATATTTTTCACTAGTTCTGAAGTATCCTATTTTGTTAGTTTCATAATTCTTTCAAATTTTTTATTTTTTAAAAACTCGATCAAAACATGAAGTGTCTTGTCTAAACGTTTAATTTTTTTACTTTTTAAGTAATAATATTTTAGTATGATATGTTTTTCGGACTTTTTCCACTGTCTAGGGTGTAAATCACACAACGTTTCGGGAGTTTTGATCTACTCCCGTCTTCAGGTGTACCTGGTTAGTCCTGAGAAGGACTGATATTGTACGTTTTTCAACGTAAATTTGTGCCTCCTCCGGGGTTTGAACCCGGGACCGCTGATCGCTGTGATTACTACTCTGCCACTCTAACCACTAGACCCTGGTGGGTTCAAACCCCGGGGGAGGCACATATTTACGTTGAAAAACGTACAATATCAGTCCTTCTCAGGACTAACCAGGAACACCTGAAGACGAGAGTAGATCAAAACTCCCGAAACGTTGTGTGATTTACACCCTAGACAGTGGAAAAAGTCCGAAAAACATATCATAATAGACCACTGCCAAAAATGACATTCAGAGAACAATATTTTAGTGTTTTATGCATACTCTCGAGATGTATAGTAATTAATGAAATATTGACGAAACTTTTGTTGATTAATTTTTCAGAATATCCAAAAACTTGAAATTTCTGCAGATCCAAAAGTGTCTGTAAATATTTTAAAGTTTTATAAACCCATTCCCTCTTCTCAGCATTATTAATTTTTGACAAATTTGACTGCCACGCACGATCTATGTGCCAGGAACAATAAAGCTGTTTATGTGGTGGACCCATTATATTTTCCCATGGATTATAAAATACATTTGTTATATCTGACATAAAAGTGTCAGTTTTTATAATGCCCACGTTATCTCTTATTTTCTCAAAGAAAACTTGATTGATATAAGAATTTTTCCTGTTAGAAAACATAATTGCTAAGGGTATCACTTCATTAAACTCATCTACACTTAAAATGGTAGTGAGGTCAAAATCATAGGCAGTAAGCCCATGTGTGCTGTCAATGGCAATAAATATAGTTCCAAATTTTTTAAAAAGTAGGTACTGAACTTTGATTTGAAAATAGAGTATGTTGGATAGCCAGTTAATAAGAAGATTCGAAAACAGGCCTCTTTTCGTTCAACACGTAAACAAAATAGGAACAGAAACTGTAGCCGGAAACCCAATATTGAAGAAACTCGGCTAATTATAGACAATTTACATGGCACCCATTCAGAAATGATATCTAAAGATCCTGGAAATGATCATTTATATGAGTAAATAATTAGGATTTTTTTTTAATATTTACATTAATAATTATTTAAATTAATAATTATATTATATCTAAATTTTTGTTAATAAAAAATATAAAATGTATAAATAACCTGATTTTTATTAATTTAACAAATGAATAATTCATTTGGCTTCTCTAAAAGCAAATTAAAGTAAAGATAATTTACTAAATTTTGGAGAATTTATGCGTAATCATAACAGTAGCTGTTATGGTAAATTTTTGAGTTGATATACGTATTGTAATTTGATACATATTATTTTGAAAGTTTAAGTTTCCCGCTTTATCCATCAGTGCACGAACTGGCTCGTTGGTACGCCGTCCTAACTTTAGCCGTTCCTCTTGTATCAAATTGATTGACGTTTAATATAACATATACAGAGTGGTTAAAAAAGAGCTACATCTAGTTGGCTGTGAATTTTTGGTGTAAAATGAAATATGCCGCTCTCGCGTAATGGCGTAATGTTGTTATGCGATAGAAATAACATAACCTGTTTTTAAAGAATTGTCAAATGGGTTCGTGCCCTTTAGTTTGTTCTGTGGTGTACTACAGTATTTTCGTTTACTTTCAAAGTGCATGTTAATGAATTATTCAACAAAATGAGAATTGTTAGAAGTAATACTCACTTAAAAGTGATTAATCCTTTATTTTTTACAGAAAACACAAAAATACTACTAGAATTATGTTTCAAATAATAGGGAATATTAAAGATCGTAGACCTGAAAAGGGCTATTTATTGCTTCTCTAAAGTAAGTGTTCGAAGTGATCACCATTTTGTTGAATACATATTGCCACACGACGTTGCATGTTATCGAAGATATGCTGCAATGTGAGCGGTGTTATTTCGTTGCATTTAATTCTAATGCGATCCATCGGCTCCTCCAAGTTATTAATTCTTTCTTTGTAGACCTCGTTTTTAAGATGTCCGAAAATTGATTAATCCAACGGCGTAAGATCTGGTGAATTTGCTGCCTAAATTTCTCTGCTCAGTACTCGGTTGGGGAAAAACTCTTCAAGAAATTGCAAATTTTCTCGAGATGTGTGTGCCGAGGCTCCATCCTGCTGGAAGTAACCTCCATTAAATTCATCAGGGTGCACTTGATCCAAAAATGGCACTAACAACTGTTCTCGGTAACGCTGACCGTTGATGGTATCATGAAAGAATATTGGTCCTATTATCTTACGACGTGACACGGCTAACCATATTCCAACTTTAACCGGATGTAAAGGAGCCTCAACATGATTGTGTGGATTGTCAACTGACCATGTTCTGTAATTTGGCTTATTTACATATCCACTTAAGTAGAACCATGCATCGTCAGTAAAGAAACTTAGAACGCCATTGTTGTTTAAGTTTTCTTGAAAAAAGTTACAATATTGTACCCGACTAGCATGATCTCTTGGTCGGATTTCATGGACCACAGATACTTTGTACGGATGCATGTGCAGTCGTTACTTCAAAATACCCCGAACACTACTAATAGGCACACCCGTTTGAGCTGATATACGACGTACTGATGTTTGCAGATTTTTTTCGACAAGAGCCTCCACATTTGCAATGACATTTGGGTCAATGCGCGGTCTTCCAGAAGATTTGCCTCTTTCTACGCTTCCTGTCCCCTGAAACTTTTCCACAACGTGACGAATATGGTGTTGCAAAACAGTATCTTCAACAATTCTATTAGTAAACTGCAATCGGAACTGTTGTTTACATTCGGCATAGGAATATTGCCATTCCCCATTTATAAGCTCTCCCGATCGGTAATATGCCTCAATAATGAATATATTTTCTTGTAAAGTGTACATTTTGTTGTTTATACCAATTAATTAGTTATTGTTCAACGTGAAGCGTCTTCTTGTCAAAAACTGATGTAGTAATTAGTGACAGTTCTGGCTAATTCGAGAACAATAAAAAATATAGCGGCACATACAAATTTACAAGCAAACAAATTTCAGAGCCAACTAGATGTAGCTGTTTTTTAACTACTCATATATTAGTAGTATACCTAGGTGGGTTCTGGCTTAAAATGTGTCACTGCGCAGGTTTTCTGCGCAGGTTTGTCAAAGTCGTTTGCCTAACCGGGGTCAAAGTCGCGGGTCTAGCCGAGGTCAAGGGCGAGGCCTAACCGGGATCAAGGTCATTGGACTTACCTTGGCAATTCCCACAATGAATTTTGGGGCTAAAAGTCTAATTTTAAAATTTTTACAAGATTTCTACGATGAATTTTGGGGCTAAATGTCTAATTTTATTCATACGCTTATCAATAAATATTTCCCAGGCTCAAGCGGATGTGAGTCATCGTCTGGGAATGCAGACTTGTCAAGACTTGCAGATGCCAAATGTTATTGTCTACCAATTGAAAAATGAAGCCCATTGTTTGAAAAATCTGCACGACCGCTAAAATAATAATTGAATGAAGCCTTTGTTTGGAATGTTTTTGTTGAATCAGATAAACCGGATGTTATTGACTAAGAATTCAAACCTGTCCCGACCTACAGATGTGGGTGTCTGACTGTCTGTCTTCTGCGCAATTGAACAATGAAGCCATTGTTTGAGAAATGTGCAAGGTTGCTACAAAAATAAACCAGATTAATTGTATGCAGCCATTGTTTGAGAAATTTGCAAGGTTGTTAAAAAATAAACCGGATTAATTGTATGGAGTCATTGTGGTCTAATAGTATATATCGAAATTCAACCAAATATGTCTCAGTATCGTCATCATG
>CALNHX010012768.1:0-22648 GCA_940337035.1 Agriotes lineatus
ACCTTGACGAATTCTAGCATAGAGTAGGATAATTTTCCTTCTAGCAACACATCTAACGTAGAGAACTATTCTATAGTAGCCGTTATAGTTATCTTTCACTGTCTTACGTATTTAAGTGGTATTGAAGCGATACCGTTATCTACAGAGCCCCACCTAGACGAAATTGGAGAAAACGAAGTAATTTAGGTATCAACTAGAAGAGTACCTAAGTTATGAAAACTGCTAATATTGTCAATGTGCAAATGTTGGAATCGTATAGATACATAATAGCGGAAAGGGCGTGAGAAAAAAGATGCAAATCTTGAGAAATAACCACGTGAAACTGTTATGAAAACTGCTAATATTGTCAGTGTGCAAATGTTTGAATCGTATAGATACATAATAGCAGAAAGGGCGTGAGAATAAAGAAGCAAATCTTGAGAAATAACCACTTGAAACTGTGAAATCAACCATAATAGTAGAAAATAAGTAATACGGTGAAGCGAACAGGCAGTCATAAGAGTTTTTGACTAATGAAGGGAAGTGAGGATACAAGGTACTATTACATGACATCAATACTGACTTGGATATGAGATCACAAAACAAAAACCAGAGGAATAGTGAAAAAGTTGTACCATAACAAAGAACTGTGTCTTTTTTCTTCTTAAGCGTGTTTTATAACCCTATCGGACGCTTGAAGTACGGTGAAATTTCAAAATAGTACCGGGTGACCATAAATGGTTGTGTTTTTTTTTTCTTGGGTTGGAAATGTTTATGTTGGTGACACTGTGAGTTTATGTCAAATTCGTGGTTAGAAGGTTAGGTTTACAGTCAGTTTTGACACAAACTGACGCAAAACCTAACCTGCTAACCTCGCAATTGACATAGACTTACAGTGCCACCAACCTAAACAGTGCCAATCTAAAAAAAACAAAACCATTTATGGTTAGATGGTTAGATGTCAATTGGACAAAATCGTAATTTTGTCGAACTGACAAATGTATCACATCTAGCGCTATATGGAGAGATGATATTAAGGTCGTTATCCTGCAAAAGCTGTTCTATTTCATAATGTTGGTCAATAAAGTGCTTCTTCAGTAATATAATTGTATATTAATGTATAAGTAAAGCTGCATAAAAACAAATAACAATAAGTAAAAACTTTGTACATTAGTATTCTTCTCCGCCTTCTCCTTCACCTTCTCCGGAATCCATCCCGACCTCTTCGTAGTCCTTTTCTAATGCTGCTGTGTCTTCTCGCGCTTCAGAAAACTCGCCCTCTTCCATGCCTTCACCTACGTACCAATGCACAAATGCTCGTTTAGCGTACATCAAATCGAACTTATGGTCCAAGCGGGCCCACGCTTCAGCGATAGCTGTGGTATTGGATAGCATGCATATAGCTCTTTGTACCTTGGCCAGATCTCCTCCTGGCACTACTGTAGGAGGCTGGTAGTTGATTCCAACCTTGAATCCAGTTGGACACCAATCTACAAACTGGATGGTGCGCTTGGTCTTGATGGTGCCAATTGCAGCATTTACATCTTTGGGTACAACATCTCCCCGATATAAAACAACGCAAGCCATGTACTTTCCATGGCGTGGGTCGCATTTTACCATCTGGTTGGCAGGTTCAAAACAGGCGTTGGTGATTTCAGGCACAGATAGTTGTTCGTGATACGCTTTCTCTGCAGATATGACTGGAGCGTACGTCACCAAGGGAAAATGAATACGAGGGTACGGCACTAAATTTGTTTGAAACTCTGTTAAGTCGACGTTGAGGGCACCATCAAAGCGAAGGGATGCTGTTATTGAGCTAACAATTTGCGCTAGTAATCTGTTCAGATTCGTATAAGTTGGGCGTTCGATGTCCAAGCTGCGTCTGCACACATCGTAAATGGCTTCGTTGTCAACCATGAAAGCGCAGTCTGAATGTTCTAGGGTAGTATGGGTTGTTAATATGGCATTGTAGGGTTCCACGACAGCTGTGGCTATCTGGGGTGCAGGATATATGGAAACTTCCAGCTTAGACTTCTTGCCATAATCCACAGAAAGCCTTTCCATTAGCAGAGAGGTAAAACCTGAGCCGGTTCCACCACCAAAAGAGTGGAAAATCAGAAATCCTTGAAGTCCGGTACACTGATCCGCTAGCTTCCTCAAGCGATCCAGCACCAAATCCACAATTTCCTTGCCAATCGTGTAATGACCGCGGGCGTAGTTGTTGGCTGCGTCCTCCTTACCAGATATCAGTTGCTCCGGATGAAAGAGCTGGCGATAGGTACCAGTACGAACTTCGTCGACCACCGTAGGTTCCAAGTCTATCATGACTGCCCTGGGTACATGCTTTCCAGCCCCTGTTTCGGAAAAGAAGGTATTGAAGCTGTCATCTCCTCCCCCAACGGTCTTGTCAGAAGGCATCTGCCCATCGGGTTGGATTCCATGCTCCAGGCAGTACAATTCCCAGCAGGCGTTGCCAATCTGCACTCCACCTTGCCCCACGTGAACAGAAATTACTTCACGCTAAAAGGGAGTAATATGAGTTTAGTAAAGGAACAATGGGTTGGTTCAATGAGACATCTAGAATGTCGTTGTCCATTTGACAGCACCGACAGTACCCTGTCCTAGCATTTATTTGAATGTCGAGACCATCAAAATCATATGAAAAAATTTGGATTGATGTTCCCGTATGCAATTTTTTAAATTGTTTCTTACCATTATTAGTTATCTTCCGTTGACCAGTGCTCTACAAAAAATCGAAAGGAAGAATTGGAAAAATAATATAAAAACTTCCACAAAACTTGGGCATACAAAATTGGACGCAAAAAATTGTAAACTAAACGTAACTAAGCAATTCCGTGCTGCATTTGTTTCGTATGCAACGTATGCTTGTTCAAATGTGTGTGTAATTATATTTCTGTTTCGCAGTAATAAAACTTGCCGAGCCAGAATGCGAATTATAAGAGAAATTGATTCGTCTGATCCCGAAAGCGGGAGTCCTTAAAAGCCGGAAATTAGGAATCTGCTGAAATGGGGACATTTTATTTCTGTATGTATCATAAATCCTCCACAGCGTCAACTAAGCCTCGCAAATCACTTTCCATTTGCCGCAATGGCCATGAAAATTTCTCAAAATCGATCTGGGGCTTTCGTCAGGAAGCTTTCTTTGCGGTAAGTTCATGCGTCGCCACATCAGCGATATCTCTCACGTTTCCTCTGCTAATAGTCTTAACTCGCAACAAAGTCCTGCCAGGAGTGCGTTTCGGGAGTGAAGGCTTTGTCCGCCACTCATTCTAAAGCTTTCCAGGCAGGCGAGCAGACTGGGTCACTTTCTAAGAAGCGAAAGTGCCAGCTTCCGGAAGTCCCTGTGCACATAATGTAGTTGTACAAGACAAATAGGACCACGAAAATGTTTCTGTCATTTGGGACATCTAATTTAGCGAGCTGGGGCGTGGTAAGGGCCTCGTTCGTCACTCCGGAAATATATTAGATTTTACGCGGTTTTATATCCAATTCGGCGCATAAATGAAGGATTTTATTATCGAAGTTGGCTCGGGGTGGTTATCAAAAGTTGCGAGCTGTCTTAGGCCATCGAAAATGCATTAAAATGTATTAGCGATCGAGAGAGGAGATTGTAAAACGTGTAATACAGGAAACAATGGCAGGGGTTAGCTTTGCACCCCAACTTAACGACCAGGAAATTACAATAATGCTGCGAGTGCAAAGAGCGTAAGAACACAGCCCTAAGGAAATTAACTAACGGCGTTCGCTTAAAAGACGGTTAAGCGTTATTCGGGGCCACCCCACTCGCGCTTCCTATTACATTTTCGTATTTATCGAAAATAACTCACTAGAGTGTCAGCTGAAGTTATAGCCTTTGCAGCGCTAGCGTAGAATAAAATAAAAATAATTTGCAGTATGCATAAAGCTGGATGTACAAGTCTGAGAAAGAGAATTTAATTCTGCAGTGTTATCACATATGTTGTACAGACGTGCGTTGAATTCGAATGTGAAAGGGGCCATTCCGTAAATCTTAGAAGTCAGTGCCCTTTAATTTCTTTTGCAAATCTAGTTTTGTATTTATGGCAGGTTCGAATTTAAATTTCTTGGAAAGAACCATTCCTCCCGTAAAAATTTTTAACTTCTCCTCATAATTAAAAAACTGTTTGAGAGAAAAACGTTGGGTCCTTAGAATTCACCAGACTGCATTTTCATGCTGACGAAAAATAATCACAAATATGGTGGAGGTGTAAACTAAATACATTGGTTCAAATATTCTGTTTTCAATTTGTTAACAAATATTGAAGTAGTTAAAAACATGTAGAGATGTTAGCAAGCTTTATGAAAAACAGGAAGAACATAACATGCATAACTATATTTTTGACAGAAGAATTATCCTATTTTAAAATCTGTCCTATATATCACTAAAAACGTATTAATAACGGAAAAACTTAAACAAGTAAAAGCCGAACGAGAATAAGAAAATATCAATAATACATGGAATCTTCTCAGCAAAGCCATCAAGAAAACTGCCGAAATGAGTGTGTAGAAGAAAAATGTAAACAAGCTATGGATGCCAGAGAGCAGCAACAATGCGCATGGTGCAACAAAACACTAGGCAGGCAAAAACAAACTATGGAAAAATGAGAGAATATACGAGAAGGATGTTAAAATGAAAGAAAAGGGAATCGATAGAACACAAGCTATCAAAAGTAAAAGAAAAGAAAAGATGAGCGGAAATGAAGCAAGAAGAGCTTGTAAAGAAGCAACATATGTACTGTTTGAGCCTTTCGCGGTTACTCGAATTATTCTCCTTAGCATAGAATTTCGGCTTAGACCACGTAGTATTTGTAGATGAACACCCAGCATTCTCTGGCTTAATGTGCCTTGCACCTTGTGAAGTCGAGCAAAAACCCGCGCGATGGCCATGCTCTTTGGTGGCTTGTGTTGTTTGAGTATCTTGAGAACGAGGATACTTAGGCAGTTTTGGCCGTTTTGCTGTTTGTGCATCCATATTCATTAAGCAACATATTTTAGAGATACCTTTAAGCCGATAATAAGTACCTGAAAAGATAAAACTGCTAAAATAATTGTTTATAACCGTGAAACAACGGCAAAATTCAGAGAATACTTTTGGAATTTATTGAACAAAGACATAAATAGAATAGAAGAAAAAAACAACATAACAAGCAATGAGACAAAGACAGCAACTTAGGCACAAACGTAGGGAATGATCAGAAACTGAAGCAGCTTCAGAAGCAGAACACCCGATACCTCAACCTATATACGATCAATCAAATGCAGTACAGCTAAGATGAAGAGAAATATGGCGTCAGATAAGGATGATATAGCGGTAGGATTACAAAAAAAAATGGAAAAAAATTATTTAATTCTGGAAATCTGGAGAAACGAAAAATGGAGTTTAGTGTTCATATGCCCCACTTCTAAGAAAAGGAATAAAAGGGTATGCTCCAACTATCGTGATATATGTCTTCTAAACACAGCATAGGTGTTCGCATATCTACTACTAGAAAGCCTACTACCATAATCTGAGAACGGAATTGGCAACTATCAAGCAGCCTTCAGAAGAGGGAAATCTATAATAGATCAAATATTCAATATGCGACAATTAGCTGAAAAGACAAGAAAGTAAGGAATTAAGGTACATGACATGTTTGTGGATTATAAGCAAATCGGAAATTATTTGCTGTGGTCATTTTAGGTTTCAGTTTCCAGTATATTCAATATACATTCCACGGAATCAATATTATATGACAAAGGTAAAACACATTTTCGTTGATTCTTCCATTCTTCAGCCTTTTGCGATAATACGCCACAATTGCTATTACTATTACTAAAGAACAAAATACAATAGATGCAAGGCCAAAATGAAGACCACGGTAGAGGTAGGTGGACACAAAACTATGTCTATAAAGATCCGCAGAGGCTGAACGCAACAAATTGAAGGAGAATTGCGTAGGGGAGGATGAAGTGGGTGAGATTGTTTAGTCGGTGAAGTTTTTAGATGGGTGGTAAAAACCCAGAAAGAGGCGTTTCAATGGAACTAAACTAGCCTTTAATAAAAACCATAAAGTTTGAAGCATTTTGTATGCATTCAAAGGTATGCCATCAATTTGGGCTCATTCAATTGTTTCCCTTGAGACGCATGTTACAGCAACTTTTACACTTCAAAGAAGCAGTTAAATATCCACAGTAGGTTAAGATTTCTCCGTTTATCTGAAAAGGAGCAGAAGCTTACGGTGTTGTGATGTGCCTCGTGACGGGAATAAGGACAATACGAGTCGCGTATGTGCGTTAGTGTTTATTTATTTATTTAAATAGTTTATTGCAGGAAACACAAATACATATGTTTATAACCGGAAAAAATCTTACATGAAAATAGAAGCTAATGCCAGCATCGTACGCCCCCGACTAAGATGGAACAAGTTCACGAGTCGAGTATTTCGCGAGAGTTCTCTTAGTTTTATCAGTTGCAGTAAGCATGGCTATTGAATGAGGTTATCGCATATCTTACAAAGAGGCATTAGATCAAATTGTATAGGTCGATCAAAATCAGAAAGACTAGATAGTTCATAGTCAATTAAAAATTTAATTTAAGAACGTTTGGTATCACTGATCCTGTGACTTACCCGACGCAAAAACTTTTTCTGGATGCTTTCGATACTTTCGCTGGGTATGTACCTCATAAAGAGAACCAGTGTGAAATAATCAAATAAAAGCGAATGAGGCGTTCGAAATGCTCGACTTGTACAAAATATGAATCCTAGAATAGTATATGCTTGACAATATTTTCGAAATGTCTAGCAAAGTGAAGCTTTGAGTCAAACAGAACCCCTACATTTCTAATGCTGTCTACACGTGAAACTCCGAAAAGCGACAAACAAATTATGTATCAGCGTACAAAAGAAAATATCTGATCACTTCGTTGATAAACAATATGAAGAGGAGTGGATCGAGAATGGAGCCTAAGGTTACCGTTTCCCAGTTCGAAATGGACACAGCCTGTTACCTATTTCTTAGATACGAAACAAACCATCTCAATAAGTTACCTCGAATTGAATTGAAAATGATTTTTTTTTATTAAAATGTGGTGATCGACTTCATCAAAAGTTTTTTTTAATCATAGTAAATTGCATCTATTACTACTTAATAGCCACAATCCATGATGTGAAAAAGGAAGTTTGAATAAATGAGCCAGTTACTAGTAGAAGATTTACCTTTAACAAAAACATGTTCCTGTTAAATAATTTGCGATGATCAAACAGGATATATGCAGTCATATACAGCCTCTCCAGGAGTTTGGGTAAGCTAGACAAAATAGAAATTGGCCTGTAGTTTACAACCTTCTGACGGGAGTCGCCTTTGTGAACTGGGATGATGTACGCCAATTTTCATTTATTAGGAAAAGTCCCTTCATCTAAACTTCTAAACACTTATTAAAAATTAAAGTTACTGGAATGCACAAAGAGGAAGCAGTGGTCTGGAAACGGAAGGAGGGATACGGTCTGGTCCTGCGCCTTTGCTCATATCTACTGACCTGAATCCCTTGAAGGCTTCTAGTTCATCTAAAACAATTTTGTGAATGAACTCTAAACCAGAATCTTGTGCACCCCGTGCCAGCTTATCGAAAATGATTTTAAAAGAGTGCAAACATGCTACATATGTCGTGTGCGCACTCCATCTATGACCTGCGAACGATTTATAACATTGGCATAACCGTCAGTCATGACACCTAAGACCAAAAGTTTTTAATGTTTGCTTACAGTGTCGGAGAATGACTTCTGACATTTTTGTGCTAAATTTTAAATAGGGAACGTAAAAATGAGAATCCCCTATAGTCTGACATATTCTTGTAAATTTTCTGTTTTAGCCACGCCTTGCTTTTGGTATGAAACAACAAACCTCGTACCTCTAAAGAGCCAGTTGCATATATACCAAAAAGATTGTCTCTATGGGCCCTTCGTAAACGCTTATATACCTACAGGAAATTACATTTACGGTCTAATAGGGCTTCGGTTTTGATATTGAGATTTAGAAAACTTACTAATTAATTTTTTACAGTTATTTTGTCATTGTTTGCAAGTTATACTAAAAGCAGTAGCAGCGATGAAGATTTTAATCTTGTGCTGTATGCCTTGTACTTTTATGGATACAAGACGGTGTAAAACCTCTATATTAAAAGTGAGTATCCTTCAACTCAAAAATTTTGAATGGTACTAAAGGAGCAAATAAAATAGGGATGGAAAAGTTGCATAATTAGGAACGAAACAAGGCATTCATAGGGCTATCAGAGTTTTTAAATAAATACTTGAATGGAAAATTCATAAAGCAACTCGGTTAAATGAATATATTAGAGATATTCCACAGAAGAATTGCTGGAAAGTTTATTGATATTTGCTTCAGTACATTATCAGCATGAGGATTTTCGAAGAATTCCATTAAAAAAAAAGAAATTCTTGCTGAAGAGAAAATGTGCCTGATGCTACAATTATTAGCTGTATTACCAATTCCGTTTCATCTAAAGGATGGTTTTTGGAAGTTAATTATCCAAAGTGTTCCACTGGCATCACGAGTGATACAATACGCAATAGTATTTAGATAGTATAAGAATTACATCTAGTAGGTTTTGAATTTTGTTTGCATGTAAATTTTTGTGTGCCGTAGATTGTTATTGCTATTGCATTCTGGGGAATTTAAAGCATACTAGATGTAATTATTTTTAAGACACCTTGTACAATTTGCATTTTGTTATTATTTTAATTAATGTCAGTTCTTATTTCCATTACATGGTGAGAAAAAAGTTACTGTCGTTACGCCAAATCAGTGGTGAAAGTTACAAAAGCGACAACAATGGTGGCGTCGTTTCATGAAGAAGATATTCACTTATAATACCATGAGTAGTCAAAGTTATGTCGACTCTTTTTGTGGTGGTGTCACGAATGTCCATTGCGCTTTGGTACTATTACACCTAAGTGTTTATTCTGTGATTATACTCTACTAAGATCGCTCATAATAGGTTCATAAGGATATGAATAGGAGCAGTAATATTATTTGCCTTTGGCAGTAGATCATGTTTAGTTGTGTGTATACTTTTTAAAATTAGATTAATTTTGGACGGTTGGCAAATATTTTTAGCTATACGTCCATTTGTCAAACGTCAAAAATTATAACCTAATTTAAAAATCATTAGCGACATTTTGTTAGGTCAGTTTCACATAACTAAACATGATCTAGTATGAATACTTTTCCCAAGGACCATGACAAATGGAAATGCCGGGAGCTCAAATAAATGTATAACTAGAGTTGCCTGGGATACGTGTTATACGTTGGCCAGTTCTGAAGTGTATTATTGGTGGCACTATCAGTCCAACTCGAGGTTAGCAGGTTAGGTTTTACGTCAGTCTGTATCATATAATACACAAAACCCAATCTGCTAGCCTCGAATTTGACATAGATTGACAATGCCACCAACAATACACTCCAGCATTGCCAAACGTATAACACGAATCACAGGTGACTCTAATTATAAATTTATTAGATTTCTTATCTCCAATATTTTACTCTCCTGCTGCAGCCCTCTTCTTACCGGAAACCAAACAGACTTCCGAATTATCAGCGATGTTAAGAAAGTATAATAACATGGAATAGCTTCATGCTGAACTATTTTTGTCGCTTGTTCTCCGTCGATAATTAATAGACGTTCTTAGTTTACGAGCTTTCAAGATTAGCAGAGTGAAAGATACACCCAAAAATGTTTGCCAAAGTATTGTTACGTTTTTACGTTTCAGTGGCTTTTTAAAAATTATACGCCGCTTCTTGTACATGCATTTATTTACAACGATTTATCTTAACTACTTACAAAGCAACTATTAAACGCGGAACACAAATTATTTATAAATACAGGAAATATTTCTATCAATGAATACACTTATTTATTTATACACCGGATTAAACATCAATGATTTATATGGCACGAGTTACTTATCTGGCAGCTTCACGCTTTAAAGCTGGATTCGCAACTGAACGAAAGTATTTCTGACAGCAGCATTGAACGAGAAGCTGGGCAGAATTTTTCTGATAGAAGTGATTTAAAGGGAAAGTAGACAAAACATAATATTACTTCAGAAAGAAACAGAAAAGGAGAAAATGCGCTAATAAACCCACAAAGCAACCGGTTGCAGACCTACAAAAAATGGAGCAAGCGACAAAGGTAACTCACTGTTCTTGATTACAACTTTTTTTAAGTAGTCGTAACTGTGGAAGGTGAATTTGTTGGGTGCGAGACTGAGGCAGATTGATTTTTAAAAATAATTAACGTAATATATTCTGAAATTGTTGATAAAGGTTTAATGAACTAAAAATAGCCAACTACCCGAAAAAGACGTGTGCTATGTAGCAAGACAACAATTGGTTCAGGCAAACAAAGTAAGCTCACTTATTCGATTCTACAAACCTAATGAAAAAAGAGTTTGTTACGTTTATTTTGACGTTATCTTACTCTTACCATAGGCCAGTGGCATGTTTTAACCACAAAGTGGCTCTATAAGCTCTTAGGCCGGAAGGAGAGTTCCCATGTTAGAAGTTAAAGACTACCACAGGTGTTACCGTAGTTGGGAAGAGTACGATTTTAAAAATCTAGAGTCGCTGCTATTCGAACCCGGGCCAGCCGCCTGAGAGGCGAAGATTTGCTCGCTGGGCCATCTGCTCACCTTCTCTATTTCTCTATGTTTACCTCATGTACTAACGTTAGCTATAATACTCTGCTTTACTTTAGCTAAAGCTACTTATTAGTTATAAAAATTTAAACGGTATAGGTAGTTTTTTAACTGCTACAGGTTATCGTTGAGGTTCGTTAGAGATATACGTTGAGAATTGCAGTTCTATTTTTTAGTTGGACTCCTGCCTGTTTCCCTCCTTGTGTTATGTGGAGTTTTTCGGTTCTGAAAGTTATGTTTTGCTTACTTGGCTATGGAATCTCGATATTTACCTGACAAATCGAGTGCTTAAGTTGACATGTTGTAGGTTGACAGCTGGCATTTGAGCGCACTAGTCGGCGGTGGCTGTTGTAACACTGGGCCGAATTTAGTTTACAGTATAGTTACTATATTACATTCTGCGGTTTATTTTAGTGAATCTGCGCATTATATCTCGTCTCGAATAGCTTCTCAGCCGTTTTCTGTCTGTATTGACTTATTACATAACTTGATTTCCAAAGATGTGCATTTGGTTGCCGTGAGCATTGGCACGGTCGTGTAGTTGCTTCCGTCCGACTTTGTTTTTGGTTACCTTGCGCACCGAGAACTAGCTAAAAGACAATTCACCAATTTCGTAAAGGACCTTGCGTCAGCTCCATTAAGGGGACTTGGGATGAGGCGATGGCTTTGTCTTCGCTATTTCTCCCCAATTCTTACCGTTGGATTAAGTATATGGAATTTGGGATAGACACCATGTAGGTGAGTTTATATAGCGATAAAACAGCAGTTTTTGGCGAGTCGGGTCGTGGTTACATGTGTTGGTAATTAGGCTTTACACAGTTTAATTCCATTCGCCATAGTTTTCGTAGGTCTACACCTTCTGATTAGGCTACGTACTACTGTGGAGAGAACGTTAAGTCGATTTACGTCAGAAGTAAGTTGCGTTTAGGCACTCCTCGCGTGGTAGCTAAGCGTTTCACTACTGCAGGGATTTTTCTTAATGCGGTTTGTATTGTGTGCGTACTGAGGGAATTAGTATTTTCGCATATAGGATACATCTGCACCTGAAGGATTGTAATATTTTGGATTTCAAAATAAGGTTGTATCGGAATCGCTACATTTATCTACATTTAAATATCATAGATCCGATATTTTATTTCGGTTCGAGGAACTGATCTTACTTGTCTGTGAAAGCTTAAAACTAAAAATTATATCGATTATTCAACACTATAATGAACGAACCAATGAAAATTGTTCAATTTGTCAGAAACAGCCAATCAAAATTGACTGTCTTTGAAAACACCTAATGTCGCTGTGTTTTCACGCGAGCCCGATTGGTTTCAATGATTTCAATTTAGTGAGTAGCCTTTGACTGACATTTCACCAAAACGTCAAAGTGAAGTTTGCAAATCAGCGTCGTTCTAAAAACTCATAATAATCGTGTTGGAAGCTCCAGTATTGAATTAATAGTGGAAAACGTTAAAAATGTGTGCTGTCGAACACGGCAAAAGTCATCTACCCATATTGTTGAATAATCTTTCCAAATACCACTCAAGGCAAAATCTTTTAAGAGAATTTTTTAGTCAACATGCAAATTATTGCAAATTTCTCGCAACACAAACTGCTCAAATTCCACTCGACCTACGGCCTCGCGGAATTTTTAACGCAGTTTTGGTTTACAGAAATTTAAACGCAATAATTTGCATGAGAACGAAGAAAATTCTCAAACAATTTTCACCTTTGTGGTATTACCCTTGAAAGTTTAATATAGTTCACCCTTCGTAGAAGTATATCATTCAGTATTTTTTACATTTTATAAAGGGCACGGCTGTTGCAGTAATATAGTATGATCATAAATGATTTTCATCTAGTATGGCCATGGAATACTTCCTAATTTATGAATGCAACTATAACTCACTTAAAAAGCAAATGTCACGTTTGGCATTTAAGTATAAATGTAGTTGCATTCATAAATTAGGAAGTATTCCCTGGCCATACTAAATAAAAATAATTTTTGATCATATTTTAGATGAAAACATTAAAACACGAATAATAATGACGAAACTCTTAGAAATACGTCTTTTGAGCTGTTCCAACGACAATTAACATTATCTGCGTTAATTCCAGGAGCTTCGCTTTCATTACCAACCAGAGTTGGTTTTATTTGGACCGATTTGAATATTTATACTGTGGTGAAATGACCTAGCATGTTATAGTTGTGAAAGTCATTGGGCAGATTTATAGCAAATAAAGGACGCGATTGAATTATGCAATCCGAGGCGATAGCTAAGGTTTATATTCAACCAAATCCGCTATCTGCGTATTGCCTGTGTGTCGTTTAAGTCTTTTCGTAATACACATTTATACAATTTAGGAATAATTTATTAAAAATAGTTTAAAGATCACCGGGATCCTTAATGAGCGCTGGCCATTATGATCATTAACGGCCAGAATCTGTTATGAATGACCTTTCATGTGTGTTTAGTTCAGTTGAAACACAATAACGGTATAATATTACGGAAAATGGCTAATTTTGGACGAAATTGGTTTTGTATTTAGAAAACACCTCTTTTGGAGAAAAACTAAAATAAACCGAGCAGTTAATATTTTGTTAAATGCAGCACAAATGTAAATAAAGCTGCATTGAAAGTATAATGCCTTTTCCGACAATTTAGAGGCAGAAAACGTGTAGCTAATCGCTTGTATGTGTAGCATCGTTCCGGCTATGTATTTCAATCGTGTTTGTTCTTTCAAAGAAGCGACGTAGAACTTCGAGTAAAACATTTTGATATTCATATTTAGTATTCAAATTTATTAAACTCGACATGTGTTTTGCAATTATTTTAATTCTGCAGGAAACAAAGGTCAAGTGTTTTACATGACATTTCGGTTTATTATTAGAAAAGTAAACAATACTTTTCCAAGCGTTTTATTAAAATTTTCAGTTTTTAAACGTGTAATAAATTTAAACTAACAAACAAACACGAAAAATAGATCTATGGGATAATTGGAAATTTTAAAGAAAATGCTCGAGATATTGTATAACAGGTACTGCTTTAAACGTCTAATACACACTTAGTCTTCATGTCAATAGGAATTCCATTTCTATTTTTTGTTAAGCTGCCACAATGCTTTCACAAATGTATTAGAAAAAGGAGGAAACTATTCTACAAAGGTCTGTTATTATTTCGAAAATGTGATGAACACTACTTAATTTACAACAACACAAAAACGATTACTTAGTGGAGTTCAAAAAAAGTAGTTACGTTAAAAAGGGATATGCCGCAAATAGCCTCATTTTTTGACAAGACCCTCTTCCAAACGCTATGCGGATTTATTCATTGCGGAAAAGAAAACTTTGTACAGGATTTCCATTAAAATTCTTGCCTTATGGCTGGTGGCAGCATTTTATTGGAACCAATATCCACCAAGCCATCAAACTTCAAGTCTAAAGAAATTGTAATATTTTCGTGTATATTTCGACAAGCTACAATAATAGATTGGCCATTTTCTTTCAAGAAGTAAGGTCCAATAATTCTTGACTTTGAAATTGTGCACCACATCACCACCTTAGGTTTGTTTTCGGTCACAGTTTTACGGCAAACCATAAATGACAATTTCGAACATTAAACTGTCGTCGACAATACTGTTGGGTTTCAGTTATTGGTTGAGTTCTCACAAAACTCTTAACACAGAATATTTTTGTTGGTTAAAATGGGAATTAATTTTCAAATGTAAAAATTTATTGAAACAGAGCTCAACATCTACTTGATAACATAAAAGCAATATCACAGATACCATGTGCCTCTTTATTTTTTTGCAGCAGTTTGAAATTGGCAATAGGCATTTGGATTGGGAAAACGGCTTACAAATAACATTTTTTCTCAATGGTAGGACTTCTAATGTCAACAAGTCGCTGAACCTGCTCTTGGTTGAAGTTTTCGCATAAAGCCAATCTGATGGTCTGGAATGACATGCTTTTCAGTATACGTCTGCATTAACAGTTTCGATTTTACTGGAAGCAGTTATCTTCTACTGTTTCTAACGTTTATTTGCAAACGTTTAAATTTTTAGAAAATGTTAACTTATTATTAATATTCCGTAAATATTTAAATAAATATATTTGTGTCAGCTCCGATGTAAAAATATTCAGAAGCTTACGTAAGGCCAGAATTCCATATTTTTCTTGGAAAACATAGTGATCTTAGAAAACATAGTGATCAGATACGTCATTACAAGTACTATTTGGGCTTTTTTCTAATAATCGATTTTTACATATGACGAAAATCGTAAATGCAAGCAACCAAGAGTCAATATTGTTCTATATAATAGCTATGCGCAGCGAATACAATATTTTAAATTTTGCAGTATAGATACCTTTTACATATAATAGAAGGATTATCATCTGCTGTAAGTACATGGTGTCAAAACAGTGACAAAGTATAAACTTATCTTTCCAAAAACTATTGTTTAAAAAGGAAGAATAAAGGACTGCTCCAGATTCTGTTACTGTTTACTGCTTTCTACAAAAGTATGTTACTATATCTAGTACCAGAATATATACCTTGTATATGATGAATGCGGTGGTGCTGTGGAAGCTGCAGTTCAACGATAAGCAACACATGAGGATCTGGGGCTGGTTATGTATTTCCAGTATCTAGGGAAATTGGTTGACCACGTCAAGCACGTATCGTGGCTAATAAAGAAAAATATTTAATCTTTCCCTAAGTATCGGAAAACTAGGACGTGCCATTAACGTTAGTCGCAAGACTATATGGAATCTTATACAAAGAGTATTGTCTTACTTTTCAACGGCATTTCTACATCTTATTCTTGGAGTTCAATTTGAAAATTCAAAAAACACTATAAAAACAAATTCCTAAATGGATAGAACTGGTCGAAAGTTTGCTCTCATTGCTTGCGTCGGTCTATTGTATACAGGGTGTTTCAAAACAAATGCGAAAAACTTAAGGGGCTGATTCCTTGTTCAAAATAAAGGATAGTTTATTATATAAACATTGGATCAAAAGTCAACCATTAGGGAGATATCGCAACTGCAAATTTTTTTTTTTCACACTTTTATTTCATAGAATATTTACAATCTGTTAAACATTAACATTCAGTAAATTGTTTGTTTGGTAATACATATCATGAGGAAGTAGTAATGTTCTTTAGCATGACTTCTTTTTGTTGTCCTAAATTGTGCACTGCAAATATGGCTGAATAATTAAATGATCAGATAATAAATTTTTGATTAAATTAGTCGTATTTTGTATTCAAACTAAGTGAGCAATGTCAAATAAAACAACAATAAGAAACGTCTTAAAAACTGATAATAGCCAACTAGATTATTTTTCTAAAATAAATTTCTTTTTCTCGACATGCAATGCTTTACGTTTTATTTTTTTATTGGGAAACGGTAAGTTTTATGAAAAAATTGCAAGAGACAAAAAAGTTTCTAAATAAACCAGGCTATCAATTGATATTTTTCCATGTCATTGCGTAAGTTTTTCTTAAATTTATTTAAGAAGAATGATAGCGGTAGTCTAATTCAATCCCCTCTACTCTTTTTAAAAAAGTTGAGAAATATGCAAAAAGTGTGTTTTTATAATAGTAATAATTCCATAAAATTTTATTGTTCTACCTCTTTTCGTTTTTAAGATAACAAATAAAAACATTATTTTTCCGTCATATTTGCAGTGCGATATCTCCCTAATGGTTGACCTTTGACCCAATGTTTATATAATAAACTATTCTTTATTTTGAACAAGGAATCAGCCCCTTAAGTTTTTCGCATTTGTTTTGAAACACCCTGTATACAGGGTGTCCCAAAAACAATGGGACACCGATTAGTCATAGATTCCTTACGTCATAATAAATCGATTAACCCTACTATACCTTAGTACAAAGTCCCTTCAGTGAGAAGTTATAGGTCCTTGAAATTCAATTTTTTATTTTTTGGTTAATTTTCACAAATGTAGAGATATCAATTTTAATTTTGGTATACGTACTTACTATTATGTACCTTGCGTGTTAGAGATCAGGTAACAAAAATTTTACCAATTGTTGGATAGGCAGAAATGCAGATATTTCTTAACCAGCCTGTTCTCCGGTTCTATTTGTATTACACCTTTTCTTCTAAGGAATCGTAAAAAGTAGAGTATATCGTACATCATACGGAAACGTAAATGATCTCAGACAAGCTGTAATAGATGTTCAAAGGCATCAAGTGAGGAGAGTGCTAATTTTATTTTAAAGCGGTGGCCCTTTCCAACATTTATAAATAATCGTTTAATTTTTTCATTTGATTATAGCTATTTTGTTATTTCTTAAATTAGTTTTAGAATAGTTTTCAATATTTTTTATTTGTATGAGAGATTGTAATTTTTCAATAGTTCTCCATAATAAGTTAGCCCTTAGAATAATTATTTCAAACAAAATGTTCAACTTTTCATTCATTTTACATGGCCACTACTTTATCTTAGTAAATAAAATTTAAAAGCGGCATAACACCTGTAAATAATCATTCCAAGTTTTATATTGTTCTGAGTGGTTAAAATTAGCGTTTAAGTTATGTCATAGCCAACTATTGTTTGCATTAAAATAAAAACAACTTTGAGTCATAACTCGACAATGATGGCGAGCTGCATAAAAAACTGAATTATTCCATCTTTTTTAAGTTCAACAATATCTTTTTTGTTTAATGAGACACTTTAAATTTACTATACGCCTTTTTTAATATCTGGGAGATAATTTTGACTGCATAGATGCATATTAAAGAGCAAAGCGGAAATTAAAGTTCTTAAAATATTTATTTATGAGTATGAATAAATGAATTGTTAAATCTAAGGAACCGATCAGGTACTAATATCTACGTTAAACACTTTTGACAAATAACTACAGTGTGATTTTGTAAAAACTCAATTGCATCACGCCCTGGATAGCCTGAATCAGTTGGCAGTACTGAAGTGTATTGTTGGTGACACTGTCTGTGTCAAAACTCAAGCAAAACCAATACTGCTAACCTCGAATTTGACATAGACTTACAGTGTCACCAACAATACATTTCAGTATTGCCAACTGATTCAGGCTATCCAGGGCCTGCTGCAATTGAGTGATTAAAAAATCACTCGGTAGTCTCTGTTCAGCACATAAATTGCACTGCAGGCTGTCAAGTTAGGTTTTGCGTCAGTCTGTGTCAAACCTAACCTGATAACCTCGAATTTGACATAGACTTACAGTGCCACCAACATATTGTTCATACGTTTGAACTTCCACAGCCCGCAGAGAATCATTTTTTTTAATCTCTCGATATTTGCATCATAACCTCAAAAAGTTATTTAATGTCAATTGAAATTAGTTCTAATTATAAGCGTCGCCATCTCTGTTCCTTTTAGTAATTAGTTAATATATTATCGAGTTACCTTTGTAATATGTTATTTTGGTTGCCTGCTCCACTCTATCTGTTCGGCGACTGAAGTATAATAGCTAACTGGCAATCCTATAAAGACAGTAGTCATAGCTATTTTAACAAATTCCACTTCGCATTACGTTGCTATGAAAATTATGTACGTAAACTGACAGATGGCAAGTGGTTACCGACCAACACCTACCGAGCAAACGTGTTACGTGATTGCATAGATGGCGTCATATGCGACACCAAGTAACTAAAAAACTAATTATAAAGCTTGTAACAAGTTTTAGAAATTAAAAATGAAAGGGAGATATCAACAATAATCTTCTGGAGAGGTACTGAAAATATGAATATGATAACATAACAGCAAATCACTAAAAACTAGATAGTTAAATAGGTGGTGTCTCATATGACGCCACCTATGCGTTCTAGGGTTAAGAGGGAAGTTTGGCTCACAAACCCTCCATTTTTTCCATTTCCAACCGTTTAGTACATTAACAAACCTAAGAACCTTGTCATATCGATCAACAATCTACATTTTCTAAAGTACTTTCTGAAAGTGTAACAATTAAGATTACTATAGATAGCCAGCCTATTTTTTACCCCTAAAGATACGTATAGCAACATCAGTAAAAAGTTGAGATTTCTCATTAGCTATTATTACATAGCCATTAAAGAGCGATATTGCCAATCTTCCTATGTAAATTTGTGAATATCTTGCTGGCTAAAAAGTATTAGTGCTTTTCAGTACACTTCATACAGTGCAGTATTTATTATTATTATCAGTTCTAATATATCTTTATCTTTTTTTTTTCATTAATGGTCATTGTATATGAGTGGCTGTACTGGATTACGAGAGTCTCGGCGTTGGCAGATTGGGGCGGAGTAGTTCGTTTGTCTCGTTAGTTCCTCCGTCTCGAGCTAATCCTTTCGTGACGCAAACTGGTGATAACGCAGTTGCCAACTTTGCTGCGGCGATTCGTTCGCCGGGAGATTAATGGCCGATTTGTTAATGCGTTCTCAGCATCGCACTTCGTCGGGTGCTCGCTTCAATCACAGCATATCGCGTTTTGCAGCTCCGACCTTCATCCAGGATAACCTGCAGATGCCCCAGATGCTTAAGCCGGTGTTGATAAACTGCGGACATAATGAATCGCTATGGAAAAACATTGCACCCTTAGGCGTAAAGCCCAGAACGACAATATTTCGGCCCGGTGGCTCGTGAAACTAGACGACTGCAGTCCACAGTCGAGTGCCTTCTAATCGACCAAGATTTAATTTGCCGCCTCCCAGGGCTGCTCGGCGCCGCCTCATCAATACCCTGTTTTCGCACCTACACAAAAGACACGTGAGTACACAACAAGGGTCGGAATGTCGCTTTAATTAAAGATTAGCGACGCACAGATTAGTCTTTAATAAGCAAACGCGATTCTGAAGCACCGTGCTTCAGGCACTCATCTGCGGATTATTTCAGGACGAACAGAATTCTATAGTTACGATTAAATCGGATTCTTAATGATCTTGCTGTAACCGAGAATCAAAACAAATTGATTTTAAAATAAAGTGTTAGTTATGTAACCAATTTACCAATGTTGGGGAAAATGTACATCTGCATATTTCTTCTATTGAGCATAAACACACTCGGAAAAAATTTCATACCAGCCGTAGTTTTTGTTTCACTACTTTTATTATTGGTTCTATTTATCTTGCTTTTGTTACGGGCATTGCAGTTAAGTTAGGTCGTTCATATTGCATCATCTTATGGCCTCTAAGTTTATATTTTGGTTACAGCATTTTACTATTTATTTTTATTTCTCCGTAATGTTGTGGACGGACGATTTTTTTTTGGCCATGTCTAACCAAGTTTGCCAACTGAATTCTTATTCACCTACATGATCGTGGTGGTTGAAGGTTAACGCCTGTGCGTATTGGCGCTGTATTTCGTTGCACTCTTCTGCAGGAATTACTTTAAATGGTAATGTAAAGAAGTAAAATGGAAATAAAGATTGAGTGGTGAAGCATAGACGGAATATTACTGCAAAGTTAGCGTATGAATTACATTTTTAAGTAGAAAATATTTGATGATGTTATAAAAATTTGTTAGGAAGGCGTTTTTTTGGAAAAAGAAACTGAAAGCAGTTACTAAATTAAGAGTTTGCAAATATTGTTCATAATTTCGGCAAAAATACCTTTGAAGGTATGCAAAAAAAATTACAACAACTTTTGAACTTGCTTTGAAGTAAAACTGCATTGCTTTCAGACTTTTCAGTCAAGACAATTATTGGTATCAAGTTGTCCGTTTATGAAAGTGATCGACATTCGGTGGTGATATTTATCATAATTCACATCAATGGTTGCATTTGGAAGGATAGTGGTAACCTAAACTACTATAAGATCATCTCCATTTTCTAAGCAACAATATACGAAGATACTTTCTAATTTAATCACTTTACCGCAGATGAAACGTGGAGATGATTACTGCATCAAATATGATTCTAAACATTACACTACCGTATAGATATACAGGGTGTTAGTAAATAAGTGCGGCAAAAGTAAGGGGGTGATTCTGCATGGAAAAATAATGATATTTTGTTATATAAATGTATATTCGCAAATGCTTCGTTTCCGAGCAACAGTTAGTTAAAGTTTTTCTTAAAAATTAATAATTTTTTTATTGCTCTGAAACCGGTCAAGATATGCAAATGAAGTTTAGTGGGTTTTAAGAGGTACTTATAGCGCATTCTTTGATATGCAATTAAGAATTTTATATTCATCATTGGCGCGCATACGGGTAATTTTTCGTCATCTACGGACTCTGAAACCTGAAGATCAGAAGAAATCTCGAAAGGTGATTTTTTCTCCATTACAATACTTCCCTCGTCTTTTACGCGAGCGAAGTATTAAAATATGTCAAGTGACGGGGAAGACATGATTCTTTATTATAATTATACAGTTTGTTTCACTTCTTACCTTCACACCCCTGTATCTTCCTTATTTACTTTCAAATAATTTTACCGTAAACCAGGAGCTTACTGCAATCAAAAATAAATGCGAAAAATCATATTAGGTCTAGTTTTATCAAAAGGAGTTATTACAAAAAGTTGCCCAGAACCACAAAAATTGTCAAAATCCAAATATGGAAAAATTATTGTTATTATTATTTCATAAAATGTTTCACTTCTCGACTCTTGCTTATTTTCTGATCCACTTCAAAATCTGATCAATTATGCTGTCCTTTAAAAGTGTTACTTTCTTACATTTCTTAAATAAGTTTAGTGGGAAACTAGTAGCCTATGCAATCAAAATTAAATGCGAAAAAGCATAGCAGTTTCATCGAAAAAAGTTATTTAAAAAGTTGCTCAAGATCGCTAAAAAGTATATATAGTTGACCAACATTTGAAATCGATCAGAAGATAAATAAAAAAGATACAAGCGTATGACGGTGAGAAGTCAAATGCACTGTAAATATAGAATATAAGGAAGACTTTTGGGTTCGCCTATATATTATTAGAATATTCTGCTATATATGTATAATTATAGTATAAAGGGGGCAATTACCTCCCTTGGGAATTTGGCGTTAATAACTGTAATAGTTGGTAACTGGTAGCCCGGCGACTAGCATGTCGAGTTTCCTATGACTGATCACAAATCGGTTACAAACCAGTAGCCGATCTGTAGCGCCGTGAGCGGACCTCCATATAAATCCATTAGCAGCGACGAGCAAGCAACTGGTTAGTAATTGTATTTCAAATTGCGTTACTTTTCAGTGTCTTTGGAGTAGCTTCGTGTGCGGAGGGCCAAAGAGGCCTCTACGAATACCCATAATGTTGCTTGTTAAGCGCATACCCGGCTGATCTACCACGTAACTATTTAAAGGCGAGACTTGCTTGGGACGAATGCGCTTTTCTAACCGTCTAAAGGCACTGCACTTCTGACACTCTAGGATGACCCGCAAAGGGTTACTTGCCTCTACTTAACTGCAAGTGCCGGTTCACAAATGTAAACAAACCGACCAGTTCCGCCCCTTTAACCATTCTAATGACAGAAATTGCATCTTTGAAGAACAGCACCGAGCTTAAGATTCCCGTCGAAGCTACTGCTTGTGCTTGGGTGCTGAATTGGTTTCCGACTGCATCCAACAAACTAGAATACATTTTGTTTACTGTTGAAATTATAAATAAGTATTGCAACTGATTTTGATTTCTAAACTTACTTTCAACATAAAGATCAATATAGATATTCTATCTAGAGTGTTCTGAATCTATTCACTCGAGATAAATAACGAGCGTTGAGCTACTGACTATCCCCAGGCAGGTAATTGCAAAAAAAGCACACAGTAATCTATCAAAGTTACAAGCCAGTAGCAAGCATTACACCACTACATAGGGTATCGAAACATTGCCATAAATTGATACAGGTACTTGTTCTCTACAAATCAAACGTAGCAATCAAAAGATGGTTAAACTTAGGGGCAGATATTTTTCTTATTTACCAAAGGGTTTTAAATTAAATATTTGAACTTTTCTATCAACCGTGGTTACCA